>JAUCNO010000152.1:1014796-1042510 GCA_032353835.1 Enteromius viviparus
GTATCTAAAGTGCTAGAAAAGAGAGAGTGTATGGTTTCTGTTGCATCATCAAGATTTTCTACGCTATTAGACGTGCTAAGGAATTGAGATAAATCAGGAAAATTACTTACAAAGCAATCTTTTGTGGTAGAAGTGATAGTTCTACTATACTTGTAACACAGTGCAGAATTTACAGGTTTATCTTTATGGAGTTTACACAAGACTAGATAATTATTTGAGATATCATCACGTCTTGTTTGGATTATCGCCTTGTCTCGCCCCTCTGACTCTGTTTGCTGCTGTATTGACCAACACTACGTTTCATGACCATTCTTCTGTCTATGCCTCGGATAACCCTGTTTGCTCATGATCGACACTGCCTGTCTCACTCTGTCTAGTAATAAAACAATCTGAATTTGAATCAGTCCACCTTCTCGTCTCCTGATTGTGACAGATTTTAATGTATGTAATCAGGTGATTAGTCAATAATTTGTCATTTACAATATGTGTTTTCAAAAGTTTTAACAAGAAGAAATTTATCAACATAACAGTGAAACAGGAATCAATTACAATTTACACAACTATTTTACATTTAAATTATAGTTCACAATATTCTTTACTGTATTTAGGATCCAATAAATGCACCCTTGATGAGCATAAAAAAGGTTTTCAAAAACATAAAACCATATTGCTGACCACAAACTTGTCTAGATATATTACATATTATATACAAAATATAATTTGTTTTTAAATATAATTTTGAATTACTGTAATAAACATGTTTTATTTAATATTTAATTAAAAATTTTTTTATTTGGGCTGCATTCTCCGAAACCACCTTAACGCTACGTCGTTTCTTAAGTTGTACCTTGAGATTATACAGGGCATTACCCCTGGCCTAGAGACCGACAAAAAAAAAAAAAAAGGACACTTGTTAATGAACACATCACCGCCGTCACTCACAGCTGTTTTTTTGTCCTATCTTTTGTCTCTCTCCCCACAAGCCGCCGCCATGCAGGGCTATCTGACACAGCTCACGGAAATCAGCGCACACCAGCAGCAGTAGTTCGAGATCATGGCAGAGCGCCAGGGGAAGTTGGAAGAGCGCGTAGCTGAGCTCCGCTTTGCCGCCGCTGAGACCTCGCTCCCGGATCCCCGCGCCGCTGCCTGCCGCCTGTTGCCCAAACTCACAGCGTATGACGACATCAAATCTTTTCTCCAGATGTTTGAGGCAACAGCGACCACTGAAGGCTGGCCCCAAGACACCTGGGCAGCGGCGCTGGCTCCACTCTAATCCGGTGAAGCCCAGCGGGCTTACTTTTCATTACCAAGAGATCAACTGCACAGTTATGACCGCCTCCGTTGAGAAATCCTCGGCCGCCTGGGGCTGTCTTCCACCACCGCAGCCCAGCTCTTCCAAGACTGGGGCTTTCAAGTCGGGCTCCCAGTCAAAGCACAAGCGGCCGATCTCAAGCGGCTGGCATAGCATTGGCTGCTGGAGGGTAGCGCCACTGCATTGGACAGGTGGTAGAAAAAAATCGTTGTGGACAAAATGCTACGCGCTCTTCCTTGTTCACTTTGGCAAGCGGCTGGTATGAGTGGACCCCGTTCTCTCAGCGAGCTGGTGGATGCCGTCGAGTTCGCCGAAGCAGCCTACCACCGGGATGCAGGGGAGAGAGCGCCATCATTTCCCCGGAGGGTGGTCCAGGAGGGGTGCTCGCCGGAGGGCACCTGGCGCACAGTACAGAGGCCAGGTAGTCCCCGGGATGAACCGATGCCGACAGAACCACCGGTATCCTTCACCACCACCAAGAAATGGATGGCCGGCTGCGCTGTACATCGAGGAGTACCCAAAGAGGTGCCCCGTCGAGGTACAGGGGCGGATGACCCGAGCTGTCTTGGAGTAGCATCACTCTTGTCTGACCAGAGGTGTTGGGACCCCGGCCAGCGCTCAAGAGTTCCCTCCCGGTCACTTGTGTACACGGAGACACTCAACATGTCCATACGTCCTCCGTTAACATTAAACAGGGAACGGAGAAGGATGTCGTCGAGGTAGGGGTCGTCAGTGACCTACCTGTACCTGTCCTTCTGGGACGCGACTGGCCGGGTTAGAAGGAGCCCTGAACAATGCAGTGCAGTCCGGCCGCCCAGCACGGAGACGACGAGGCCGGCCATCCCGGGGAGCCAGACCTGCCTTCGCGACCACGGACAGCAGGAGAGACAGTAAGGCTAATGATACTGTGATAATGATAATGTGTTTTTTGATGTATTGCAACAGGTCACGTGAGGGGGAGCCTTTGGAGCCGCACAGCGAGTGGATGAATGACTGAAACATTGCTGGAAACAGGTCAGAGTGTTGGAGGACACAGAGATTCTTTCAGCCCTTCACCCTCTCCCGCACTTAATCGTCCAGAACGGTCGTCCAGAACGGCCTTCTGTACTGTGTAGACCAGAGGAGGGGGGAGGTAAAGCGGCTGCTAGTAGTGCCCCAAAACAAGACGGAAGTGATCCTGGAACTGGCGCACTCTCACCCGATGGCGGGGCACCTGGGAGCCGTCAACACGAAGCAGTGGATAAGGGATCGATTCCACTGGCCAGGCCTTGAGGTTGAGGTAAGAAGATTCTGTGCTGCCTGCCCTGTGTGCCAACTCACCTCTCCAAAAAAAAAACTCCCCCAGCCCTCTCATCCCGTTACCCATCATAGGGGTGCCCTTCGAGCGGATCAGGATGGATCTCGTGGGGCCGCTGCAGAAGTCCAGCCGGGGTCAAAAGCACATCCTGGTCATCGTCGACTACGCGACTAGGTATCCTGAGGCCATCCCCCTGCGAAAGGCGAGCTCAGGTACTACCTACTCGGCCGAAAATTCACCCTTTATAAAGATCATGCTCCGCTACAATGGATGGCCCGGGCGCTCCAGGACTTCCACTTTGATGTGCGACATAGAGCGGGAACCCACAACGCCAACGCGGATGGCCTTTCCCGGCTAGGGTCAGCTTAAGCAGGTCTGTTAGGGGTCACTCCTCGCCCACCCCCTTGTTCCCCTCTCTCCACTCTTCACAGGACCAGGACGCCGCTTAGGGGGGGGGGAATGTGTGACGGCCACCGATCAGCGTCGCCCTGGCAACAAACAGCAACCACCTGGAACTCGTTTGCCTGGGCCAATCGTTCACGGCCGAACCGATATAAAAAGCCCACAACAACAAGGAAGTACGAGCAACGACTCCATACTGAATGTACTGGTGTTTGACTTACCTGTTTTCTCTTCTCCAGAAGCCTCGCCGTGAACAAGCAGCCCGGGCACCATCACAAGCCACAAGGAGCACTTGGACACCGCACCTGGATCGAGGATAAAAGGGATAAAGAGCACCGTTGTCACGCCGAGCACAGCTATCACCGGATTCACCGTATTGGAATTTCTTACCTGTGTTTTCATTAATAAATCCACCCTCCGGGGTTTTGAGTTCATTCATTCCGTTGTCTGTCATGATCTCTAGCGCCACGGTTCACAATGTACATATTTAAATGAGCCCTGATAAATGCTTCTTTATAAATAACATTGTTTTCTCAATACTTTTCCAATACCGCTGTGAAGGAAAGAGCGCACAATTGATCATCGAGGCATCGATATCAATGGACAGCACCTGCTAAGGTGGCTCTTAAGAAGGTTTAACTTAAGCAACATCCTAAGGTATAGTTCGGCAAACACACGTAAGAAACGTATATCTGTAGTTAAGGTATACCTTTGGAGTCTTCGTAGCGCGCTAAGAGACAACGTTATCGGAGAACGCAGCCCTGATTGGTCTATCAAGTGAATATTGAAAAAAAAAAATACAAGAATCAGTATTGAATAAATTAATCTGAAAAAGTAATCAATACTGATTACAGTACATCTTCAGCAATGTAAACAGATTACTAATTATTCACTCTAAAAAGTATTGCACTGCTTATTACTTTGTTCTTGTTACTTAATTACTTTCTAAATCCCAATGCAAGGAAAGACATGAAACTGCTCTTCTGATTCTTTCAAATAAATTATATAAAACTGCATAAATTATTTTTGCACTGACCAAAGTATTTAAAGAGAAGGTTACATTAACAACATACATTTTAATAATATTAAATCTACTATTATATTGTTCTATACACTAATGCAATTACAAAATAAATTAAAAGTAGTCCCCAACTTTACTGTTCAAGGGGAAAGTAATTTAATGACACTAATTAATGCATTACACCCATCTCTGACACAAATATAAATATTGTTTCACACTGCTTCTTTTCTAAAAAAAAGTAGCTTGCTAAACAGTCATGTTAACTGTTGAAAATGTGGTTGAGTTAGTGTTATTGCTATTTTTAGCTAGTGACTCTGTATTTACAGAACCATCTGTACATATACTAGCTGTCTAAACGGGCAGCAAAGGAAATAGAAAACCTTGAGTGAAGGTGGCTGGCAACAGTGGGATATCTCAATAATGCTTAAAGTATATTCACTCAGCTAGCACAAAGCTCAGCATATACACAAGCAGCCAACAGTAAGACAGCAAGAGCGCACCGCAGATGTGAGGAGGAAAATACACATCATCATTAGCTCTCTCAACTTCCTCTCTGCTTGACTGCTGCGCCGAGCAGCCCTCCGGTTGTTCTACAATAATCTGTCAGCTAGAGTCGTCCTGGAAGGGGGGCCGCGCAACAGAGCTGACAGAAAGCATACTTCCCTTACTGATGTTAAGAAGAATACTACTGTAAAGTGCAAGCTGGAGGGGGAGATCACAGCATGGAGAGATCCAGAAATATCTGTTGAGTTCAAGTGGGGACTTGGTGTTGGCAAATGTGAGAATCTCATACTATATGGACATATACACACTTAACTAGCTAGTGCAAGAAAATTGCCATTAAGGACCATTTACACCTAGTACGATAACTCTAAGATTGAAGTATCTTTTTAATTCAATGAGAATAGAGAAGTCCATGCCACACGGCAAAGAAAAATAATTCACATTCAGATTTGAATGATACACAACATAGATAGAGTTTTTACATCTGTTAAACAGTAAAACACTGACAGCCAATCAAAATTCACTTGAGCACCAAGATCTTGAGCAATTTGATTCACTGGTCAATAGTTATCATTATAGCTATCAAACTTTGTGGTAAAATACCATGTTTGTTTATTTTTTTAATCATTCAGTCAGAGTTTTGAATCAGCAGTCAATTTAAAACTTATGTATTTATGGAAACGTAGAGCTACCACCCAGGTAAAAAAAAAAATTATCACGTTTGTACAATATACTTTTCCCGTTCTTACAATATAATATCACGTTTGTACAATATACTTTATACGTTTATACAATATACTTTTCACGTTCGTACAATATAACGAATTATTATGTGAAAACTTTATTGCGAAGATGAAGAACCCGCCTACCAGAAAACTGGCAGTTTAAGCTATGAGCTGCTTGCAATATGGCCACAAACGTGGATAGCCCACTATTGAGATTTCTTCGGAATCATGGTGTTAATATTCTGTCTTTTTAAGGTTGACAAAATGTCTTTGTGCATTGTGCAAGATGAAATGGAGGCTGATCCTTTTTGGGATTGATTTGGTTCATCTCAGTGTCCGCATGCTGATAACAACATTGTCCAAGCTGATCAGTAGCTGCAAAATTTTCCCATGTCTCAATCCAAGCATAAAATAGAACTTAATTAATTCTGTAAAACATGACATTTTCTCTCGCTCTGATCGCACCAGGTAAACGTAGCCTAAACAATAAAGTTTTCACGCAATAACGTGATAATTATATTGTACCATCGTGATATTATATTGTAAGAACGTGAAAAGTATATTGTACATACTTGATAAAGCTCAGATTTTTTTTTATCTGGGTGGCAGCTCTACGCTTTCGTAATTTAACAAAAGCTAATTCGTTTAACAATTTGTGATACCATAATATTAGTTTATTCAAAATGCACATCTTCCCTGCTCTAGTTGTCTAGACAAAGCAGCTTTGAGCTTACAAAATGACATTTTCTAAAGACAGTCTTCCTTCAGAAATACAGTGATATAAAAACACTCACGCCTTGTGAATTTTTCATTTTCAAACATGCATTCCGTGGTTGAAGCCGGTGGCACTAACCAGAATGATAAACAAACACAAACCGGAAGCTAATTTATGTCCAGGCACGTGCGCCTGATGAAACGGTCGATAACAAAACAGCTCAGATCATTCATCAAACATACATTAAACTGGGGATGGGAACAGCAACACGTCTCGTCACCATTAGGGCCTTTGCTAATTTGCAAGTTTCACTATGAATACGGCTAAACAAAGTTTCTCAGAGAGTGCCTCGGAAAAGAGGGGCCGGGCAGTGTCAACCTTTTGGAGAAGGGTCTGTCTGCGGACTGCAAGAGAGGGCCATAACAAGAAGGGGCGTAACTTGTAGCAGAGGGCGTAACTTAAAGTTGTCCAAATCTCACAGAATGCCATGCGAAATGTCAAAACGATATGTTGTCGGCAAAATGGCCGCTCGCATGGAGACAACGGTGAGAATCATTCTTCTTGAGGTAAAAGTTTAAATTTTAGTGTATAAGTAATTTTTATGTAGTGCAGTATTGCTTCTGGCATCAATAATCTATTGTAAGTTAACCTTCCTCGCTAAACGTTGTTAAGTAAGCAATATTTTTGCGTTCTGATGGAGTAACAAGTTTCAGGTAATGTAAAAAGAACTAAATAATAGGTGGTTGGATGAATATTGTTAAAACGGCACTTTTCATTCGTTCTTTTATGTAGAAAACGTTCAATATAATAAAGACGGGGTTGCCTTTATACTGTCACTTAACTGTTAACAAGCAAATATGAGGGGGAACAAGATTTCTTGAGTGTTGTGAAATCTACACTGCCCATTTGTAGTTAAAGTATGGTTTTACAAATGGTAATGAAATGAAGTGAGTGCACACCTTTAGAAAACATGACTCTTTTGGAAAGTGTAATTGATGAAAATATAATGTGTGTAAAATAAAATCTCACAAGAGAGGATTTTCTAATCCTGGGACTAAGAAGGGAAATGGATTCAATGGTGTGAAACATTTTTATTTTTCATTTTAAAGTAATTGCACTTTTTATAGATTTGGGATTAAAATAGTATTATTTACAGGTCGGAAATGCTTGTTTCAGACTTCAAGGAAATGAGATATCTTCTACAGGGGAAAGATGTTTACATTGTAGATCTCCATATTCCTCCACCTTGGCTCTTTCCCTCATCCTGTGACCCACTCTGTTTTCCAGTTAGTACCCACAATACATTCAACTTATAGTGATAACCCTTATATCTTAGAAAATACTTCTCAAAACAGAATTTCATCACTCAATATAAAAACACTTCAACATCTAATAAATGCAAAAGAAAAGGGAGCTTTAAATGTCATTATAAGTTTAAATAAATGTAAAATAAATATAATAATGGTGAAAATAAGAAGTAATGAAAGCATTTTTTTAAAAGTAGGTGTTAAGAAGTGACTTCAGAGATGAAAGTGTTGGTAGAAAAAAGCCTTAATCAAAATTTACAATGCTTTTTTTGTTTAAGTTGGACTCCCAAAAGAAATACGCATTGATTTTGCCCCTATAAACCTCACTATCTCCTGTGTGTGAGTGAATCTTTAGTAATTATTCCAAAATCACACTTCTGGCAAGAGGAACAATTTTCCTTGGGGAGTATTGTAGACCATCATATGTTATTCGTCAAAAGCAAATAACACATTAAAGCCAGAATACAGAGGAAGGTTAAGTTTTAATGGATTATCAACTACTGAACCTACTGTATGAAAATTACATATATAATTAAAATTAAACTATTAACTCAAGATCATTACCGTTGTCTCTATGCGAGCGGCCATCATGCCGACAACATCTCGTTTTGACATCTCGCATGGTTCTTTGTGATTTGGACAACTTCAAGTTACGCCCCCTTCCTGTTACGCCCCTCTCTTGCAATTCGCAGACAGACACTGTTGGGGGACCTTTTTCAATCGAAATTAGCTAAAGTCAGTTTGAAAAATTGCTAGATGACATAATATGTTAATTTGCATATTCATTAAGTCAGTGCGTCACATAATGTAATTTAATGCACCCTAATTTCAATATAACTGTTTTCACTGATATATTTAATGGTTTCAGTTGTCAGAAAAACGTAATGAATATGAAATAGTGACTGAAATGCACCCCATTATTAGGCCTATTAAACTACCTCTATTTTACAAGATGTTAATCTGGATTAAAATCCTTATTTATAATTGAGCAGTTGTCTAATGAAATCAAATAAACATAAGATATAGACAATGGCTATGCTTTGATTTTGGCTATATTTGCATGTAAAATAGAGTTAGAAGCAACATAATATCAATTTAACATAATCTCAGCCACTCGCTGAACAGAACCAACCTGATCTCATAGAATTGCTTGAAATAACCACGAACTCTTAATGCATAATTCAGTGTTAGTATCACGTACTGATCAAAAATTGCGTGATGGGCTCACGTAAAAGTTTACAATGTAATTCAGTGACAGGCATCATCCGTAATCCACGCACGAATTTGGATTCAAATATTGGTTAATTATATTGCCATTATTGTATTTGGGATTATTGGGATGTCATTTTTCACTGTAAATGGTCACATTTGCTGCTGCAGGCAGCAGCCGCTATGCGCAAATTTGAAAAATGCCGCCAGACTTGGTTGTAAAATTCTATTAGCTCTCGCGTGTCTTTGTGACCGATCGCGTCATGCTGTTGTGAAATGTTATTGGCTCTTGTGTGTCTGCTGATCGATTTGCGTCATTCTGGGCGAGAGTGTCTTTTGAATAAGAGTCAACGCGTTAACGGAGCGGGGATAATTTCAGTGATTTAAACCTTGTATTTTACTCTCTTCTTCACATAAAAGACATCGTATGGCTTCAGAAGGACTTGAAATGCAACAACTTGTTTGTAATGATTTTTTTTTTTACTGCTTATGGTCAGTTTTTGAAATAAATACCTGTGACTGCGCATATATTGTCTGTGTGTGTTTTATATTGTTCAGATGTGGGTAGGTTTAGGGTAAAGGTGGAGATAGGTGCTACAATAAAAGTATAAATTTTATATTAAATGAATACAGTAATCCATGAGTGGATCACGGCTGATGTCTGTCACTAAATTACGTTGTAATCTTTTATGTGGTAGTATCACGCAATTTTTGGTCATTACGTGATACTAACACGGAATTATGCTTTAAGAGTTAGTGGTTATTTCACACAATTCTGTGAGATCAGGTTAGCTCATATTACATTAAACCATGCTAATTATTATTATTGTTATTTAAGAGTTTATGCTTTCCTTGTAATAAATAATAAAGCAAATTTGGCGTGCTGTCTGGGGAGTGAGCCGGGAGAATGGCGAACTCCGAACCCTAATGGATAGAACCCTACTGTGGGAAAGAGTTCGGCCCTTGCACGAAGAGCAAGATGCGGGCAAATGAAAGCTGGGAGAATGTATAGTGATGGGAGAAGATTTGATTGGGTGCTAATACACAAGGGATGATTAGGTAAACGGGCTGCCAGCTGTGTGTGATTACTCTCAAAACAAAGTTATTTGAAAAAGGTTGCTAGGTTGATCCAATAAAGTCATATTTATAATTGAAAAGAGTATCTTGTGTATTGTGCTTACAAGTTAATGTCTTAAACTGCCGATCTTGTGACTCTTCTTATTAATAGTGTTTACACTATAATCTGGATTACATGAATATCCAGTGCAGAGTTGATGTTATACGGCTCTTCAGTAAATCTCAGACTGACTCAGTGATCCGCCATAAAACAGCGATTTGGTTCAAATTCCTTTTGGATCTTAAATGATTCTTATCTTATTCTTTCTTTAAGCTAACTTGAGCTTCCTCTTTGAGTAACTGGGGATTGTGCTGGCATGCATGCAGGAGACTCAAGTTATCTGGGAATTCAACTTTGCTCGCAACCCTGAGGGTTTAAAGTTTTTAGATCCTTCTTGGGTTTTCTATGCCCCAAACCATGTCCATTTTGGGCCACAAGAGGTAAATAGAACTGATATGTGTGTTAGCCCTCTCTGGCAGGTAGAAGGATGTTGCAGATCCAGGAATAAACAACCTGGTTTGCAGCAGTTCTTAGGCATTTATTTAGTATGGCATAGTTAATCCAGTAGTTCCATAACATCAACAATATATTGCAGGATCAATTTCCCTCTAAAGGGAATATTTCTAGTTTACATATCTTAACCTGATTCCCAGAGAAGGGAACACAATGCTGTGTCATGTCACTGTACTTATAGGTATGCTTCAGCTGATTCAAAATGGATGACACTAAGCAATGTTTATAGCATGCCAGCACACCCAGTGAGGACATTTGATTGCTTCAGCTAATTCAGATTGGCATGTTTCCACACATGCTTCAGACAACTCTTTCTCATTGATTGCTTGTCTCATCATCTTCTGAGGGAACCAGACATTTTCAATAATAATAATAAAAATAATAACAATAATAAAATTAGTAGTAAGACAAAATATTTCTGAAGCACCATATCATTATATTAGAATGATTTATGAATAATCAATTATTTATTTCCAGAAATACAGAAATGAATGGTATGGTGTTTACAATTGTTCAAGATTTTCTGTTCATTGACTAATTTTCATTTTTTTTTGGTTCAGAAACCTTTTTAATTCTGCTTTGTGGGGATCAAAATCTTCTCTCAATGCCAACAATGGAGGAAATCAAGCTGTATATGAATAGTACAAATGCATTATAAGTATTACACCTATGTATAAATATTATAAACAAACACATACTAAATGTAGAATAAATATACTTTGTATGTTGCTTCAACATACAAAGTAGTAATAATGCCATTTTAAGAACCATGGAGCTCATGCTGGGAGTTTTATATTTGTTGAAAACATCTCATATGGTAGTGCCTTTTTTTTTTTTATTTTTGTTTCTTATTTTTTTGTCTTCTCTGTTTCTATAAAGATTCCAAGACTGTGGGTTTTATTCTCAGGGAATGCAACTGATAATGATGTATATCCACGCTCTGTAAGTTTCCTTAGATAAAAATGTCTGTCAGATTCATGAATGTAAATGTTCAGGAGCCCTCCTGTTGTGCTCTATTTAGCACTACACTACACGGTCTCTATGAAATGTGTAAGTAATGTCATGACAAAATCCCCTAGTATACAATATATACAGTAACACTGACATGTTTCAAGAGAAAAAGAACTTCCTGCTGAGATGCAAGGCTTTGAAACTCATGTGTGTTTTGATATTGATGCGCACTATAACAGCACTCAAGAAATGCAATATGGCTCCAAGTCAACACATTTACACTAAACTGCATCATTAAACAGCTGGAGTCAATGTTATGGTCAGAAAGTAGTTCACATTGTGCCTTTCAATGAGAAGCAGACCCCTCATGCTCCACAAATCTTACTTCTAGGGCTAAATGTGGCAGAGAAAGATATAGTTCTGGTCCTCATCTGGCAGGTCGGTTTTGATTGGGATGTGGAGAGAATGGAAAAATCTGTGATATATGTGCAACAAATGAAAATAACATTACCTATTATTTGATTTCCCTAAAACCCTGTGACGGGTAGGTTTAGGGTTAGGTGTAGGTCATTCGTACAAATTCATTCGAACTGACAACTCGTAAAATGCGTACGATTTAAAAAGAAATCGTATGAATTTGTACGAGTGAGGTTGTACGAATTAGCCACCTCATAAAATATGTACGAATTGCCATGAGATCAGGTTGACATATTCCAGGGTTTACTAAAATATATGTGTAAGCTACACTAACTAAATAACCTTCAAAATAAGGTGTTATCATAAATGAAATACATGAAACATATTGTAATAATGGAGACAGGGGTGTGCAAATTCAAGCTCTTCATTCAAAATCGTGGTCAGAACAGGCAGGGTCAAAAACCATGCAAACGGGTATACACCGTTGGAGGCAGAACAAAAGGAAAAAAGGCCAGTAGGCTAGCGGGCAAGTGGCAAAAAAAGTCCAAAATGGGGCAAGACAGAGCAGTAAATCCAATAAGAAGGCAAAAGTTGGTACACAGTGAAAACATGAAAAACAAGACAGAGTCAGAGACTTGAGTAAATGTTCTGTAGGAGATAAAAACACAGACTCAGCAGTTAGGGGTAACACACATCACAGTCCATGATGGAGTGTCCTCTGGTGGAGCTCGAAGGCACTCTGGCCAGTAATTGTCTGGAGAATCTCCAAGGTGGAGCAGGCGGGACAGACACCCTCCCAGGCAGAGCACCATCAGGACACCAGGGCAGATGGGCAATCACCACCCTCCAGAGTGAACCATTCGTAGTCAAGGCCCTCCAGGGTAGAGTGGCGGCAATCTTGGCCTGGGGCCCTGACTATGCAGTGGCGGCCATCTTGTGCTGGACTGTGGCTCTGACTTTGGCGGCACAACAACGGCACTCATGGCCGTAAACCGGCAATCCCACTTACTACCGGCTCCTCTGATCGGAATTCAGGGCTGATACGCGTGTAGCGTTCGGTCCAATTGGGCACAAACTCTTTGTTAGATTTAACAAGTGTTAACAATCTTTGGTGCAGCTTTCATCAACCCAAGAGGTAACTCGAACTGCAATTTCGAGTGTCTGTGTAACCTGCCCCCCGATGGGCTGCTGATAAGGCAAACCAGGCCTTTCATTGCCGTGACAACCGCCCTTTTATTGCTCGAAAGAATGTGAACTCAACTTAACTAGTCCTCTTTTTGCAAAGACAATAGACCTTTACCAAAATTAATTCACGGGAAAACTTTAAGTTTTCTTTACTTTACTTTAAGAGTAAACACATATCCTTTAGGTCATAATGTATACTGTTATTATCTTTCCTATCGTATACTGTACTTATGTATACTTACAGGTCTATCTCCCAGCTCTGCTTTGATCTACCTATCACGAGAGTCAGGACATCTTTTGGAATTCATCACTCTTCAAACCAGGAGGACATGATTGCCAATCTAAAACCTTGTAACCATCCAGACTTCGAGACTACATCAGACTCTCACCAAAGTGGCAATACAAGTATCGTACATATAATGGTTCATCTTCACCCTTAAGCCTTGCTTTGCACTTTTTATTTAGTGTGAATGTATTTATACATGTGAGTCAACGTAGAGTTACTAAAACTTTTGCACAAATGACATGAGTTTCTGATTCTGCCTTGCGAAGTAATGTCCCCAGCATAGAGTACCGCGCAGGCAGACCAGAGTCCACGGAGATGTGTGCTTGTGCTGGTAGTAGTGTCTTTGTGCTCCGTGGGTGCTGTGGTGATGAGACTTGGCTGAAATCCCGACTGTGACTGGAACGTCATCAGCATTTAAAACAAAGCTGATCTCTAGGGCAGCTGATGTCCGTGATTTCCGAATCCCAGAGAAAGGATGCTCCATCCCGGAAGGCACGCGTAATGTCTGTGACATGGGGGCCTGGCAAATACAGAAAGAAAACAAAACACAAGCATGTGGACATAATCAAAACATAAACACAGAAGCAAGAGAACACATGACATAGTAGCAACATGCATGTGTGTGCCTGTTCATAGCATGTGCTAGACAGAGAGCATCCTGATTGGTTTAATCAGCAAAATAAGCCAATCAGCTTTTAGTGTGGGTGGGCTTGTATTTACTTTCTCGTGGACCGAAGTTATCAGTTGGATTTGAAAAGAAATAGGAATAGTTCTACATAAAAAGACACGGAAAAGACATTGGAAATGGAAAGGGCCTATGTTTTAGCTAAGCCCAAGCTATCTAAATAGTTATGTTCTATTCATGTAAAATTCATGTGTAAAAATACTTAGCTTTGTCTTATATCACTTTATATCACTTGCTGCATAATTGTTTAATTTTTAACTGTTTTATTTATTTATTTTTGTGCACATCTCCCTGAAATGAGTCTTTGCAGGTTGGTATATTTCAGATTCTCTCTGCTGCAAGGCTTTTTTGTGACCTGGAAACTCAGAGGGAAATGTGGCATGTAGAGCAGACGAGGATGAAAGGAACGTATACCTAGCACTTATTACAAATTCTGTCTCAAAGCCAATGAAAGAGAGCAATATGGATTTTAATCTTTCGGTCATCAGTATGAATAAAACTTGGCATGATACTGGCTGGCTGTGCAGAAAATGAGAAGATGTGAAGACCGAGAGAAAACCGACCTACATTTGGAACAACAAATCAAAGTTTGAGTAAAGTAAAATAGGACCAACTACTGTATTTGCCATTATGTAACCATAATCCTAGTAATATCAAGTCCCTCTTATAAAAATATAGTTTTGTGCACAATAACCACAGTAACCAGCTGCTGCATTTTAATGTAAACACTGGTAAAACCAGATATAGCATATATCCACATGATTAGATGTACAGTATGTCATCATGCATGAATCAGCATACTTTACACATAGAGAATGTAAAGCAGAATATTTAACTAGAAAAAAATAGCAGGGTGGGACTAGCCACTTGTAATGTATTGGATTAAACAGCATGAGCTTCATACCAGAATGTAGTCAGATCTAAATGTTTGCAATGGTTTGTGGAGAACTATGTGTCAAGCAACACTAGCACCCACTCCTGAGGAGGAGTTTTGCGGTCACAATTAACCTCCAGAGTATATTCATGTATCTCTTTTTTATTTTTATTTATAGTTATTTGGCACTATTGTAAAATCTAAGGTCATGTTAACTATATATATTCTATAGCTATGCATAACTTCACCTGAAAAGGAAAGTAATTTTAGATGTCAAGTAAAGTAACACATTTTGATAAAGCATTTCTTTTTTTACAACACACAATTATAAATTCAGGTGATTTATTATTTTTATATTATTTTGACTAGGTGCTTCATTAGTACCAGGGGAATAAGTAAAGACTTTGTTGTGGACAAACGATAATTTTGTTTTCTGCAGTGGATTGTATATCAATCTCCTCTATTGTCCAATTAGATAAAACTCTTTGACTAATTAGATAAAAAAAAGAAAAAGATGATAAAATATAATTTCTGAGTATTTGTGCACTCTACATAAACTCTCAGAAACAAAAGTACTGTCTCAGAAAGTAAAAGCTGTCACTGGGCAGGCATCTTTGTCCCTAAAGTGTCCATTTTGGTACCTTTTAAAGGTACAAATTAATACTTAAAGTGTTCATATTTTAACCTAATAGGTTCAAAGTGTCCATTTTGAAAAGGTAACGCCCAGAGACAGCTTTTGTACCTTTATTGCTAAGAGTATACTGCACTGCATAAGGATGTATTTACTCTATAGTACAGTAGTATAGTAGACCTATGGTCTAAAGAGCCAAACTGCAGAACTTTTATCCTGACTTCTTAATTTCAAGCTTAGGCCAACATAATACTTTTATTTATTTTTTTGGTTTTTAGTCTAAATTTCTTAATTAACCTTTCCAAAACCACTTATGTCAAATGAAAATATGATAGAAAGAGATTTGACTACAATAGTGTCTCCTGTTGGAAAGAAAACGCTGTCAAGGCGCTTTAATCATGTGTCTAGTCACATTTACAGATTTGATGGCATTGAAAGAAAAACAGATTGCTTTTAATGCTCCTCATTGTTGCCAGTAACTAAACTAACCCCAGTAAATGCACTTCTAAAAAGTGCGCTGGCTTACTGATTTGAAATTGATCAAAATAATGGGACAAAACAAAGAAGAGCTTTTATTGAGGCTTGATACTTCTGTCTGGATGGATAACATATAAAAAAGTAATTACAAAGCTTTCTGATATAGACTACTGATATTCTAAAACTGACAAAGACAGGTATGGTTTTGCAAACAGAATTCATGAAATGTCGAGGGTTAAGGGCTTTGAGCTTTAAATCAAAGCTGCATTTGCTGCAGCCATAGCTTACATTAATTCCTGACAATATGAAGGTTTGTGAAAGATGATTTCCCACAGGCTTTAAGTAAGCCTTGGGGTCAGATGCTGCAGTGTAACATTTCGCCATTACATAGGACTGTATGAACATTTCATGACTTGAAGAATTAGGTCATGTATAGTGTCCCTGAAAATATGGACACTTGAAAATGATACCTCACTCTTCAAGGTATTAATATTTTATGTTAAAAGGCTTTGGCTGACAAAAATGGCTTGTCTCAGTGCAATGACATTCATACATGTCTCTTGCACAAATATTTCTGTGTCCTACAGTGTGTGTGTATTCATGTCCACAAATAGCTATGATTAAAATCTGCTACCAGAGCTCTAAGAGATGCACCGCATAGCTGAAAACATTCATAAAGCTTGTTTACATATCAAGTACAATGACATCAACATGTACAGTATTAGCACACATTCTGGCCAGGCAACTGTGGGAATGTAAGATCTTTGTGTTTATCATTTTAATAGTCCGAACATGGATGGGTTTATTCTAATGAGCAGATCTGATGACTGAATCTTAGATGGGCTAACAACATAAGACACATGTGTGATATGCTGCAATGACAAATATAGCTGTAATTCAGTCTCACTGCTAAAGACCCTCCACTATATCTTTTCTGCAACATTTTTCTTTTAATTCTAAATAATAAATACATATACGCACAGCTGCACACACACACACACACTTGATAATTCAGTAAGCTTTTTAAGTGGAAACCGATTTCCACAAATTTTCATGCAAATTATTTATAATTAGACGGTGATCAAGAGTTCATATGCTTTCTGGTTGCTCTGAAACATACAGATGTCTCGTGGTGTAGTGTGTGAGCTAATGTCCCTCTCTTCATTATTTATTCAGCCTGTCACTGTTGACGAGTCCCCCACTACGCCTTGCTTTGTTAGCTTTCCACCCCCCAACATTTCTCTTTTTGTGTTCACTGGAGATATTTCACATCTGTTCCACTCTGTCAGAGCAGCATATAATGACTGTTTGCCTTCAACCTTATTTTACCTGTGGCTTAGGAAAAAAAAGCATCCTGTTGTTGATGTTGCTTTATTTAATCATCAGCTTCTCATTTGCATTCTAGCTCTGTTTCCTATGCTGTGAAGGCATCAAAAATAGATAGATATTCCTCGTATTGTGGATCGTTGTGATTCTTATTATCTCATAATAGCCTATTTATGTTTTGTTTTACTGGGCCTTAGGGATAAACTAAGGATGAGAGACTTGCCATGAATTTTATCTGGTTACAGTGCCTAACACTGACAGAACAACACACATCATTCACTGCAAAAGAACAAAACTTCATTGATTTTGAAAAGATAACGAGCACATCAGCAAACGGGGAGTTGCTACGAACAAAGAAACTTCAACTGCTCAATAATTTTGTAGCTTAAAGAAAAACTCACGTTCCCTTGATATGCATATGAAAGTGTGTTGTCTAACAGAGATTGGCTGTTTTATGACAGTTTGCTGCTGCAGAGGATTATTCTGCCATGGAAACAAGAGCAACAAAGTATTTCGAAATAGATAAGGAATGATGTCTGGTTTGCTCAATTATTGCATTTGGGACAACAACAACAAATACAACTTCTTACCTATAGTTCTATCTGCTGGCTTAGCATCAGTGTTGGAGAAGCTACTTTGAACATGTAGCTTGCCAAGTCTACAAGTTGAGTACAGTCAACTTATTCTTTCTGAAAAAATATCTTGCTGACACATCAGGGAGCTCCTTTGGCTGTAATCTGCGGCAAAAAAAAAGTTTTTCAGTACTACATATAATTTTATTCTTGGTAATAATTAATGAGAAGACAGACTTTTAAAGGGGTCATCTGGTGCTACATGCACTTTTAAAACCTCTTTGGACTGTGTTGGGAGTGTGTGTACACAACCACCCCACAATGATAAAGATCCACCAGTAGTTTTCTTTTAATTTAATAAAAAATAAGTTGCCCCTTCTGAAATCAAGCCCCTCTCAAATGCACGTTGGTGTGGCGTCACACGTTTACGTTAACGTTACGATTGGTTCTGAAGGAAATGCAACCTTGATCAACCGAAATGCGTTTATCCGCGCGAATCCTTCATGATTTAGCCTTACCTACAGAAGCAGTGAGTATAATGTATTTTAATAAATCTTTGCACATCACCTTTCCTAATAATGTGCTAATTAGCAAGTTTCACTATGAATATGGCTAAAAAAATAACTTCTGAGAGTGCCTCGGAAAAGAGGGGTGGAATCAGCAGAGCTTGTGAAGATTTAAAGGGGAAGTACACAGAACAGAGTGATTTTTAAAGAGCTGTTTTTGACAGGATAAAATTAGCATTTTTTTACATTATCTTTAAGAAATATTTAAACAAACCATATTACAACCTATCCATTAAGACCTTAAAGAATACCTCACTCACAGAACAGTCACAGAGGATATACATTAGATGCACATTTTTAATTTGTAAGAAAAATTGGTCTAAAATATGAAAAGCCTGCTCATATATAATAACAATTATTCAGAGTAGGCCATATACATGCTCATTTAGGTCGACTTAAATGTCTTTATTAAAGAAGCTCAGAGCAAAACACATACTCAACAATATTTCTTCCACTTGAATCCAATGAACATTGTTGATTAAATCCTGAGACTCAGCAATGCATTCTTGTGCAAGTGCTTTTTATTTCTTTTTTTGTTAACTTTAAACAAAAGTTTATGTTTAGGCATGCATTAATCAAATTCAGACAAGGTCTAAAGGACTATAGACTTACCGTTCTGGAACCTAATTAATATATCTTATTAAACATCTTCATCCTGTGCTGCACTGTTGCCAAATCCCTGATATGTACCATACATTATAGAGATAGAAGACATTTGAATTAATAATGTGGGTGGGAATGTGCTGTGCACTGTTTAAGGAAGTCTTCAAGTCTAGAGATTATACACTCAGCCATAGGCCAGGTATTCTTTATCCTCTGTCAGCACAGAGCCAGAAAGACAATGACAGAAAGGGGTCTTGTGTGTCACCCACTGCATAATGACTTTAAAAAAGGCTGGTGAAGATCAATGCAATTTGGCTTGAGAATGTAAGAAGTTCCGAAGTCTTGAAAAGTTTTATTTTGCAGTCCATTGCTTGCTAGCTCACTCGCTCAGGAAGACAGGACTGGAGATGTTCACAGTGATCCACAGTGATCAATGAGTTCGCTTAAGGCATTGCTGACATCAGCAAATGATACCAGCTGAAAAGACAGTGATATACCTTCTGTATTTTGTGTTTAAGGTATGGAAACATTTACCATTGCCCTTTTTTGTGAAATATGGAATAGCAACAATTTGGATTTGTCTGAAACAAGAAAGTCATACACACCTAGAATTGGTTGAACTAACTCTTTAATGATGCAAAGTTTATAGAGAGAGGCCAACTGTAGCTGTGCAAAGCATTAGTCAATAACCAGAGTCTGTGTATTTGTTTATACTGTACGTGTTTGACAGCAGCGTCTCTACTAATCGTGAAACTGTTAAGTTTAACTGCTTTTAGAACTGCAAGATTTTCAAATTGTTTGTTTCATTATATAAAAGCATGGAGCAACTCTGACCAGTTGTTGTGCATGTGGATGTTCCTGACTGCATGAGAAAGGAAAGCATGCTTTTCAATTCTAAAAAAGCTCAATTTTCTGGCCAAAATGGTAGTACTGTATCTTGCCACTTTCAAAGTCAAAGTCAAAGTCAGCTTTATTTGTCAATTCTGCCACATGTACAGGACATACAGAGATAATGCAAGTAGAAATGTAAATTAAATAAATCCTATTTTATTTCATCCTATGTTATTACAATTACTTGACATGGAGTGATGCAACCTTCTGCTGTTTTGCAGTGGAACAAAGTGATTTTGTGACATTTACTTTATCTCACATATTATTGTTATTATTCTTTTTTTCATGCCGCAATGTCATAGATTGAACTCACAGGAGCTGTTTACTATAGTCATGTTGACTGTTATTTAGGAGGAGCAAGATTTTCCATGTGAGGTTCTTAAGAATTGTGAAGGATTATAATGTGTTTGATAAAACTAGAACAGAGAGGGATGTTATTATTTCTGATGGAGCTATTCAAATTGCTTTTTGAGACATGCTGTCCTTTGAATTTGCCAGTGAGAGACAAAAAATTAAAAAAAAACCCTAGCAACTGCTCACATTTTGTTGATAAAAAGTAAAGCATGTAGTTTGTAATGCTGTCTGGTTGCAGGATGTTTTCAAGTGATTGGCACTGGAGTGCCGGTGTTGCTATTGTACATCAGAACCGCTGGCCTTTTTCTTGTATCTCCAATGCACTGTACTTATCTGGTCCTCTGAGATAATCAATCTCCACAGGCTCTCGAACTCTCACACAGACACACGCTCACACTCAGCATGCTGCCAAGTCCAAAACAGATTAAAAGGCAAGAAGGCTTTCAAATCGAATCAACAAGCTTGGGTTTTGTTTGGGTTACACCAGTTTCCATAAGTTATGTTATATGGCCATCTCTTAGTAACACTAGAGTGGTAATAATAATCACTTTTCTGTTTGCACAATTAATCTACAATCAAAACTGGCTGTGTCATATTTACAACCAAGGCTCATTATCACCGTCTGCTCGGCTCCTGATCCTTGTTAAAATTATATGTGTTATATTGCCCTGACGTCTCCTTTCTTGTTTGGATTATACACACACCCGTAACAGTATGATTTACAGGTCCACAGTTTTGAATAATAAAGTCTAATTTTTGTATAAATTACTTGATGATTATTATGTTTTACCAATTTAACATGCTGTGACATTTGAAAACTGGCATATCTGAACGTTAGTGCCCCATAACATGTTCATATGCTTGGGTTTTCTAACACGATAGAGAATTAACTTTTAGTGACAGTCTTCAAATATTTGAATTATGAACCACCACAATATTCGCTTGACCCACTCATATCAACATAACAAATATATACCAGAGTTCACATATTGAACTTGAGTTTTAGCACCACTCACTGGGTGTTTCACTTTGACAATGCCGCAAAATGCGCAGTAAGGTACATATTAATGGTGCTGCAAAAATGTATTTAGAACGTGTTTTCAAAGAGCCTGGGTTACATATTTCACTCATACAGACATACATGCATACTGTACATAATGAATATATCATAAATTAAAATTAATATGCTAAACAAGGTTGTATTTAGTTGATCAAAAATACAGTTGTAACAAGTTAATTTCACCAAGTTTCCACTATAGCATCAGTAAATCGTTACTAATAATAATCTGAATTGGTTTATATTTCATTTGGACGACTTATTAGATACCAAATTGTTTATATTGGTTTCTTACTCTAAAAGAGTAATATGGTATTTTAGAAAACAGAAAAGAAAATTTGCAAAGGATGAAGTGAACATTTACTTACAGTCAACAAAAATAATAAAAGCTGGATTAATGATGCTGAAAAAATTATCTTAGCTATTTCTCATCTCACATTTTTAAATATACTGCAATATTTATGTCTATTGTATTTGATAACATTGATAAATTAAAAGCGCATTTGCTTTTATTTTCTGAGTAAAATGGGAAGTTTTAATGAGTTATTAAAAAAAAAAAAATCCATTACATTTTTGGGGAAAAATAAACAAAATAGCAGCTATTATTTTTAGCTGTCATTATTAGCATACGTGTAGTCAAAGCAGTGAATTGACATTTAATATGCATAAAAGCAAATATGTGTTCCTGTTAATTATTTAATTGTCAATAAAATATAATTTAATTTTTAATGTACAATTGTATTCACTTCATAATTCAAATCCAAAAAGATCTAATCACCTTCTAGACATATATAAACAGACACTAAAATAATGCACGGGACAACAGAGAGTGGAAGTTAGAACTTTTTGTCAAATTCGTCTTCAGAACTGATATGTCCAACAGCAGAAAAAAAAAGAAACTTTTGCTGAGAGGTAAAAATTCTTGCCAGGTCAGCACTACACGCATATATGAGAACTTTCTAAATCTACGAGCAAGGGAACAGTATAAATCCCTAAAATAAGAACAAAGAACTGTAAGTCTGATCTCTCCCCAGAGCTCCAGCTGTTGACATCTTAACGAAAGCTCATTAGGATTCCTGTGATTCATGATCTTGTCCTGCTGTTTTCTGAACTTTTTGTTATGAAATAGGTGCTTAAAATTGAGCTAACATTTAGTATGAATGTGGGCATGCTTCATTTTCATGGAATCATGAACACAATTTGAAATTATGAATTGGTGGTTGAAAATCCCGTTTGGAGGGTTGTGTTTCTGTAATGTTGTGTTCACAGCTGATGTCAGTCTAGCAGGGAGAGCAATTTCCTGCCTTGTCAGTGACGCTGAATAAATCTGGCAAATGTTACGTGTTTCTCAAATATAAACATTGTGTGTGTAGTCTTTAAAAACTGGTTTTGCTAAAGTATTAATTGAAGAACAGTCTATGAACAGATATTATTTACTATATAATTTTATTGATATTTGATTTAGCTTTTGTTTTCTCTTTTCAATTTTATGTTCAATTTTAGATTATTTTTAGTAACATTTTTTATGTTTTTCATTTTATTAATTAAGTCAATAAATCAACTATTTATTACTGAAAACCTTTAAAATGTTTAAAGTGAGTGCTTTTTATTTATTTCAACCTGGTCTCATAAAAAACATGTACCTCTGTGCCTTTTTTTGCAACACCATTTGTGCATGTTTCACAGCAGTTTCAAAGAGAAATGTCCTAAAACACAGGTTCAATACATGAACCCACATTTTATTACACAGACATGGGTAAGTATTGCTGTGTTTTTATTACATTGCTTCAGTTACGTATTGCTACAGCTCAGAATTCAAATATCCAGGGCCTGTCGTTAAAAGTTAAACCCATAGATATGAAGCTGAATATGTGTGATGCTGACATTTATTCAACCTGCATCAGTTTTAACAATTAATATTGTTTTGAAGTCATACCATGATATTATTCATGCAGTTGTGCGAAAAGGATGCTTTATTAACTGCAGTGTTATGCACTTATTGGAACGTATGTCATAGCTTGCTAAAAAAGTGCACCAAGTTATGTCAAGCATTTCAGGTAGTAGCATTAATTTTGTTTGTTTACATTTATAAACATACATTTATAATGTTACATTTATTGTTTTTTCAATGCTGTCGTTTTGAAAGATTTATTTATTTCAACTCATACTCTGAAAGGCTTTTAATTCATCACACAGAATTATTAAATGGTTTGCAAAACCATCTTTATTTTTGATTTGAGCTCATTTTGTTGAGCCAATGTTTGGGTCATGACGCACTGGTTGGGAATGACCACCTTAAACTAACTTTCCTGGTCACAATGTGCAATGAGCATATTATGAAGTCAATGTTCCATGAAGTCATGTATGCAAAGAATTTGAACCGCTTGCACAATCAAGTGTTGTGAATTAATTTTATCCGGGAAGGCTGCTTGTATAGAGATTCCATTGCAAATAAGTTTGACACTGTGGTCAGGTATTGAATTCCTTATTGCAAACTTGGCTGGCTGTTGACTAAGTACAAGATGTTCTCAATAAGTGAAATATCTAGAATGTTTACCTTTAAACATTATGTCGAGCACACGCTGTTTCTTTTAAATATGAGTGTAGGCATTCATGGATGAGTCAGTTCACAGACAGTTAATTATTGACGTGACCTTGGTGATGGATTCAGTCTTTTCATGAACTGAAGGCACGAGCCATTCAGAGACGCCGCATTGATGCATGAAATGACAAGCTTTTGTTGCTGTACTGAACGATTATTGTGCCAGATATTCAAACATTGGTTTTAATTCAAGCCAGAATAATCAGCAAGGTAATGTTGTGACCAGCAAATCCACTTCTCAGAGGACTGACTATTCACACAACAAAGACCTGCAATTTCATCCACAGCTAAGGCCAAAGCTCCCTTGATGTGAAACAAATTATGTTTCAAACCATTTTAGTGAGTATTTTGACCGATAGCGTATGTCTCCACTTTTAGTTGGTTTAATATAGTGTCTCAAATAAATAGTTTTCGAAATACAAGATGATGTCAAGCCAAACTTCACTAAGCTTAGTGTCTGAGTTTTAAAACTAGAAACTACATGCTAAATTAATATTTAAATTTATTATTATTATTATTATTTTTTTTTTTTTTGGTGGATGCATCTATCCAGAGTCATATGCATTGAATGTATTATATTACTGGATGTTTAATACATCCTGCCATTAGTCATATTTATGTTTTTAGTTTGATTATGTGTTATGTCAGCATGTGGGCAAAATAAATTAATCTCCCAGATTAGTTTGAAGAATTTCAGATTTAAAAATGCTTTAAACTTTGAGATGGCTAATCAGATACATGCCAACTACCAGCTCTGACTGGAAGACAGATGCCAAAAACAAGCACACAGTCTTCTTAATATCTATTCAGTCAATAAACCTTCTGTTTAGAATTTATTATTATTATTATTATTATTATTTCTAGATGTACTACAAGCAAAGGAACTGTCCAGAATCAAGGCTGGATTTATCACAATCAACCAGGTCTCAGAGATGTTTATAGTCAATCTGTGTCAAAGTAAAAGTTATTATAAGATAAGAGGTATGTTTGTACCCTGTGCTTTTGGATTTGCCTTAATGTTTCTTGGTGCTTTCGCTAATAACAGCTGTAAAAAGATATTGAAGTAATCGATTAAAATATTAAAGTTTTAATCCTGGGTGTCCTGGTCAATATTGTGACATTTATGTGATAGATGGGATATACGGGATACAACAAGTTGAAATTTTTGACCTATTCTAATCATGTTATAGATTAGACAGGCTAAAAAGACTACAAAGGAGGTCTGTTTCTAGGAATATGGCACAAAAAGAAACAAAATGCCATACCATTTGCTTTGCAGGTGTCTGATTGATAGAAAAAAAAAACTGTGGTAGATAAATGATGCCTTGTAATGCCAGCGTTTGTTCTGTAGGTGTATAGTTATCCACAGACAATTTGCATTCATTGTCATGCAATGTAATGTAGAAATATGTTATTTTTTACTTTTATTTATTTAACTTCAGATAAAGTAATAAAAGTTTGGAAAAACATGATATTCATGTTTTGGTAATCTACCGTTTTAAGAAAAAGTACTTGTATTACTCTTTCATTAGCATACATACATCATACACATGTAGTCTAGCGGTTCCATGCATATGTTGGTACCGCTTTAGTATACAGACCAATTCTCACTATTAACTTATTAATTATTAGCATGCCTATTAATAACTGGCTGTTATAAAATAAGTATTAGTCATTTATTAGTAGTAATACAACACATAATAATGCCTTATTCTACATCCCCAATCAATGCATAAACTTCATAACTACCATATACTAACTACTTATCAATAAGCAGCAAATTAGGAATTTATTGAAGAAAAGCTCATAGTTAATAGTGAGTAAGTGTTCCCAAATTAGTTCTCGTAAAGCACATTTGCAGCATTCTGTATTCCGAATCCTTCCTAAATTTAACAACTACTTCACTAACTATTAGCACATATAAGCAGAAACTATACTACTAACTCAGCAAGTTAATGGTTTATTAAGGAACAAGTCATGATTAATAGTTTTTTTTATAGTGAAAATTAAATGTTAAAATATAGTGTGACCAATGTTTTTTGAACTCATTGACATTTTACACTGCTCATATCCTAGATCTGCATTAATTAAATATTATTATTAAATACTTTGTTCTTTACAAAGTTGAATGTGCTGACAACAAAATCACACAACAATTATCAATGGAAATCAAATGTATTATCCCATGGAGGTCTGGATTTGGAGTCACACTCAAAATGGATAGCATTTAAAGCATCAATACCTTCGTCTTGCAGGAACTGCTGACACACTTCGGCATTGTCTTGCATTAGGAGGAACCCAAGGCCAACCGCACAGGCATATAGTCTTACAAGGGGTCTGAGGATCTCATCTCGGTACCTAATGGCAGTCAGGCTATCTCTGGTGAGAAAATGGAGGGCTGTGAAGCCCTGCAAAGAAATGCCACCCCACAACATTACTGACCTACTGCCAAACTGGTCATCAGCAAACTCATCTCCAGACTCTGAAATCTCCAGACTCTGTCTCATGTGCTCAGTGTGAACCTGCTTTCATCAGTGAAGAGCCAGTGGCGAACTTGCCAATCTTGGCGTTCTCTAGCAAATGCCAAATGTCCTTCACGGTGTTAAACTGTATGCACAACCCCCACCTGTGGATGTTGGGTCCTAATACCACCCTTATGGAATCTGTTTCTGACCATTTGAGCAGACACATGCATATTTGTCGCCAGCTGAAGGGTCATTTAGCAGGGCTCTGGCAGTGTTCCTCCTGTTCCTCCTCGCACAACTGCGGAGGTAGCAGTCCTGCTGCTGGGTTGTTGCCCTTCCACCGACTCCTCCACGTCTCCTGATATACTGGCCTGTCTCCTGATAGCGTCTCCATGCTCTGGATACTATGCTGACAGACACAGCAAACCTTCTTGCCACTGTTCACATTGATGTACCATCCTGGATGAGCTGCACTACCTTAGCCACTTGTGTGGGTTGTAGACTCCATCTCATGCTACCACTAGAGAGAAAGCACCACCAGCATTCAAAAGTGACCAAAACATCAGCCAGAAAGCACAGGAACTGAGAAGTGGTCTGGGGTCTCCACCTGTAAAACCACTTCTTTATTGGGGCTGTCTTGCTAAATCCCTATAATTTCCCCCTGTTGTCTATTTAATTTAGACAACAGCATGTCAAACTGATTGTCAATCAGTGTTGCTTCCTAAGTGGGCAGTTTTATTTCACTGACTTGGACTTACATTGTGTTGTTTAAGTGTTCCCTTTATTTTTTGAGCAGTGTATATGTAAATGTTTGTAGATTCAAGCAGAGCTATGCGTTACTCAATATTACCCTTGCAAATATTTTTTTTCTGTCTCTGATATTCCCACACATCAGTCATGCTTTCTGTAGCTTGCTCTTTATTCTCCAGTAAAATAAAACTTCACAAGACTTGTTTTCCAATAACCACCACCAAACGTGACGAAAGCATCCCCTGCCCATAACACCCCAGCAGGGCTTCCTGGTCTTAGTTGCATAATGGCATCTCTGCTGAAGTATGAGTCTGACGATGCAGGAAAACACTGGGCTTTTGTTGTTTACAGACACTCTGCTGTTTGTTTTTGTTTTTTTAAGAGAAAAGGCAATTGTGAAAGATGGATGGTGCTGTAAAGACATGTATTGTGTAATTTATAACTTTCCAATAGTCTAAAGTTCAATTACATGTATACTAAATTAAGTTAAATGACCTCTCCTAGTGCACTAATATCAGGAGAGCCCTAACAACAGAAACACTGGCTGTGGTGGATATCACGAGGACAGTGCATTCTATAATCATTGCTGTTACCTGTTGTCATGATGACAGCATGGCCGGTATTCCCTTGTGGCCTTGGCTACCATGGCAGCGCTGAGATTCAAGCTTTGTGTTTTCTGCTTGTGTTGTATTGTGACATACTTTTTATTTGCAGATTTATTAAAAAAGAAAAACTGAAATATCACATGGTCCTAAGTATTCAGACCCTTTGCTGTGACACTGGACACTTTGAGTCCAGCTGTGTTTGATTATACTGATTGGACTTGATTAGAAAAGCCACACACCTGTCTATATAAGACCTTACAGCTCACAATGCATGTCAGAGCAAATGAGAATCATG
>JAUCNO010000152.1:1047279-1062049 GCA_032353835.1 Enteromius viviparus
CCAAAACAAAACATGACAACATAAACATCAGTTAAGGGCTGCAACTGCGCTTTTTAAACGAGAATATCCAGGCTGTACGACTGCTGTCAGTGATATGAGTACTTGAAATGAACATGTTTTCTTAATGCCTGTTGAACATAACAGAGACATTTTATGATTATTACAATACATTTCTTACATACTGTTCCTTTAAATAAGTTTTCTCTTTTAAGTCAGATCCAAACACATCCTCTGTCCTCCACTGCAATCCAGTGCTGTGTAACATTTGAATTTGCATGCTGACTTATAGAGTTGGCTCAAGCCTTTGGTCTTTGCCACTGAGATCTGTATTATTATGCACGCATGCAGTCACCCACTTGAAAACGCGGAGAGAATAGAAACTAAATTCAGTTTTGCATACCACATTTCAGTAGGAAAGACCTGGACAATTAATGCGTTAACAAGGCTGTCATTTTTATTGTATATGTTTTAATTTGGTTTTATTTTAAAGATGTGTTTTAGGTTATTTTAACACACTGTACTTTGCACTGCTTTTAAACATACTCCAGTGCACTACAGTGCTTTTTTAGCCAATGCTGAGGATGCAAAGCATACTTGTTTGCTCTCTGAGCTTGCTTTCTTCTTTAGTAGAGTAAGTTTCAAACCTTAAGATTTCATGTTTTCACGTTTTGCAATGTGGGAGTGCAAAATTAATAGTTTGCCTAATTACTGTGATTCGCATTGAGTGCTTTCATATACCACTTAGGTCAATGCCATGAATCATAAATAATCACAAATTATTCTCAGGCTTTCTTTTCCCTGTGAATGCTGTTCTGAAAGTATAATTCACTCATGAGGAAAAAAGAAATGGGAACCACTGGTTTAAAGACCTTTGCAAAGATGATTTTTTCTATGGCTCATATGACATGCTAGTAGATAATAAAATATTCATTCAGCATCTATAAGGAGGTAAAATTCCTTTGCTCGCTTAAGCCTACCCAACTGTAAATGCATTAATGTATTTAGAATACATAATAAAGGAGCCAAAGTGTTCCACAGGAGATGGATTTTTATGTGGAAGAAGTGGAGAGATGTGTGAAAAAAAGATGTCATCCTATTATCAATCTTTTAGAATCCACTCATTTGTTGATCTTAAACCTTTCCTAATGCCTTACTTCAGAGGCCTTTCTTTGTCTTATTATTCAATTGAGTTGTTCAGCAGATTGTAGATGCTTACAGCAGTCTTTAGTTTTATGCATTGTGATCTAAAATGGATTGCACGCACTACATTCAAATGGATCTTTGATGTGCATTGCAAACAAAACTGGGAAGCAGCAAATGGAAATCCCCAGTCCCGCACCACCTTGTTGGGATGCACAGGTGTGCAGGGAAACACAATTGCCTTTATTGATGTTTTTACTAAGAAATAGTAATCAATGAAACTTTGAAAGATATTTACTACTAACTAATTGCAAATAATTGTGTTGTTTATTCGTACATGGTTTGCATTGTTATGCACCAAATCCCCCCATAAAATGGATGTGGTTGTGGCAGTAGCAGCTGTGGGCAATATAGCAATCACATGTGAAACAAGTAAAAATGGAGAAAAGTTGACTCAACCTATGTGTTGTGTGTCACACTGAGCATGGAGAAAAGAAAGAAGTTTAAAGAGTAGTCGGTGGATTTTAAAGAAAACATTTGGGAAAATCATGGACAATATCTTGTCCACAATATCCTTGAGATGTTTACAGCCCATGCCTAATGATGGATAAAGAACCCCAGTTAACTTCCAAACAAATTTAAGCTGATCTGCAGACACAGGGTACAACCGAGTCAGCGCACGTTGTCCATAAACATCTGAATGAAAAGGGATGCTATGGTAGGAGACCCAGGAGGACAGCACTGCTGACACCAAGACATAAAAAGCAAAACTGGAGTTTTAGCTTAGTTAAAATTAAGTTAAAAGACTGCAGTAAGTACCTTACAGTATGTGACAAAACCGCAGTCCTTCTGGGAGAATGTTATGTGGACAAATGAGACAAAAATATTTTTATTTTTTTATTTTTTTTTTTTGGATAAGAGACATCATGGCACTGTTTACAGAAAAATAAATGAGGCCTTAAAGACAAGAACAAAGTCCCTACAGTTAAACATGGTAGAGGTTCAAAGATGTTTTGGGGTTGCTTTTCTGCTTCTGGCACTGCATGCTTTGACTGTATGATATATCATGAAACCTGACAATGACCCAAAACAATTGCTTCAAAAAGCACAGAACACAGAAATGGTTACAAACAAAGCTCTGGAGAGTTCTGAAATGGACAGCAATGATCCCATACAACACCTGTGGATAGATCTCAAAACAGCAGGAGAAGCCATGCTTCAAATCTGAATGACCTAGGGCAGTTTGCAAAAGAAGAGTGTTCCAGAGACATGGAAGAAACTCATACATGGTTACAGGAAGGGACTAATTTCAGTTATTTTTTTTTCCAAAGGGGGTGCTACCAAAGATAAAGTTAAGGGAGTCAATACTTTTGTCCAGTGCATGCATTTATCTGTCTATCTATCCATCTAATTAAATTTTATATGTTTGTGTTTGTGGTGTTTGTAATCATACTTTTAAAGTAAATTAAAAAGCAAAACAGTTATTTAACAAAATGTGATTTTAATACAGAACAACCAGAGTTGTGCATTCATCATCAATAAATCCAACATGTTTCTTTCTCATACATTAAACTATATATCATATGCTATAAACTAAATATTACTTATTTCAAAGTTACTCTAGTTATTCGTATTCTGAGTGCAGAAAACTGTGAGTGCTGTTTCATTTAAGCATGAGTAACAAACATGCATTATTAGTTTATATTATAACAGTGAAATCCAAATGGATAGAAATAGCATATGCAATTCAAATATATAAATCTTAAACTTAAGACTAACTTCTCTACAGCTGTGGTATTCTTAGTGCAATACCATTTATTTCATACAAATCTGTCCTTAAATGACTGAGAAAACTATATGAACTGCAGTCAATTCTAGGCCAGAATAAGCTGCAAAAGACCTTATGACGCTAGTTACAAGGTTACAGGCTAAATGCAAACTAAAGCAGAAAAATGAATGCTTGTAGCTAGACAGATAAGCTTTGGTTATTCATGCACCCATCTATTGAAAGCAGGCTTGGTCCACTGTAGCTAGAAACACTACTGTATCAAGCTCCATTGGGAAGTGTACTTTTGGACTGAGTAAATGTTTGCTGTTAGCTTTTTCTCTCGAGTCCCTGCAGAGAAAGCCAACAACTTACCTCATGTTGAATGTGTTTTTTGTTTCAGATACACTGCACTGCACCTTGAAACAGCATGTTTGCAACTCCCGTTTGGCAGGTGTGATTAGTTACCTGTAAAGTGCTGTAATTGAAACACTGTTAAACAGTGATAAGACCATCTTTTCAGAAGGCAAAGCATGTGTTTTAAAGGACACAATACATCATTAGTATAAAGAAAAGTGTGCGGAGGTCATATAATGAGAAATTGGATTTTCTTGATCTCAAATACATTAGCACTTGATAGCCCGTATTTGCATATCAATGACGCCTGCTGGTGTTTAGCAGATTGGCCCACCCAGTCATGCTGAGGCAATAGGGAGGAAATAGGGTAGACAATCCAGCCTTAAGAGTTTGCGTGTCATATTTCAGCATGGGTTGTTTTGTGAACCTGTCACTATGTAATGCTTGAAAAGCAGCTGTCATTGAAGGATGTGCAGTGTAAACTATAATAGACCTGACAGCAGACCAGCAGCTTGTGAGTAATGCTGCATTTCATTCAAAAGTCAGATGTTGGATACTTCTACTTCATATCTTTGGCTTCCATAAAGTGGCTCCATTTCTGACTCTCAGAGGATGATTTATTCACAGCAATGTGATAACTAGCTTGAGAGACAAGTTAATGTATGAACAAATACTTATACATGTTGCACAAACTACTGTATGATAATGGTGCAGATTATTGATTTATTTTAGATTAGTTTTTGCACTTTTTCTTGCAAAATACTAAACATTGAGCTAAACATTTTTTTTACCATTGTGTTTAATTTGTAAATTCATATTTTGACATTACCATCAACTCATTTAGGTCCATATGATTTTTCTAATGTGGTAAACTTGCCCAGTAGCCTACCTGATACAGCACTGTATTTGTGAATTGAAGCACTTGAGTCCTGTAAAACACAAGCTAAGCTAAATTTGCATGTTTACTTTAGCAAATCAAAGCAAGTCACCTGTATTTATGTAGTGCTTTTAAAAATACAGATGTGTTTTTCATCTCTTTTAGCATGGTCAGTGTTTAAATGATATGCATTCATTATTGTGTCTATTATGTCTTATTTAGACAATAAATTAAAACTTTATTATTTGCAGAATTATAATATGTTCTTATATTTAGTAGTAAAAATGTGCAAAAAAATAAATAAATAAATAAATACAAAACCTTTGTACTAAATGACTTATGTACAGTATAATGTGGGATGAGGAGACTAAATCAGCAAAAATGGCTGACCTGACCAGACCAGCCCAGAGGTGAACAATCTCATAAGTAATAGAATATTGTAGAAGGTTGAACCATTGGCGGTTTTTGTCTTGAAAATGAATTCCAGCCAGTATTGGATGGGAAGCAGACCTGGGCAATGTAATGTGAATTTGAGGAGGTTAAAAACCAGTTAAGCTGCTGCATTTTGAACATGCTCAAGGGGATTTATGGAACTTGCTGGAAGGCTGGCGAGGGTGTTGCAGACAAGCTGTAATGCCCATGTTTACTGTTGATATGGCAAATTAAATTATATATCTAAAATATATATTTTTTATTTTTTTTATTAATAAGTTGCTGATTTGTTTAGACATTCAAACTCAAATAAATAATAGAATATTTCTTGCTTTGCTTACAAAAAAAAAAAAAAAAATGTTTTCCAAACACTTAATTTGACCTCATGTAAATATTAGCAATTTTCTGTAAAGTGCAGTTTTTGTATAGTGTGTTAAAGTGTTTTTAAAGTGTGACTTTTTGAAGGGTGATTTATTTTACTGGCCTGCCATCAGTCAAGTAGAGTTTGCACCAGGGGAAACTCTTAAATGCTTTGTTAAGTTTGCCATCAATCAAAGATGTGAGGCGTGTGGTAAGTAGAGGACAGATTTCTTCATCAGGACCTCACCAGCCCATCTGTATCCATCTGTGTGAGGCAGTGAGTTAAACTGACCAGATTGGATTTTAAGAAGGAAAATTGGCCTTGCCACCTGAAAATCAGTGATAGGAGTTGGCTGTGGACAGGGGGAGAATGGGACTATTTCTCAGAACTCCAAAAGACACTCATTAGGACCGCTGGTGTGAAACCTGTTTCAAGTTCTTGCCTCGTGTGTAACCCTGGAGACGAGGGTCTAAACCTAAGACAAATTCAATTTTATATAATCATATATTAAATACGTTTTTTATGGGAATATTACTGTGGCTTTGTGTAGTTTCTTGCTTTAATAAACATCCAAAACGTTTTAAGTAGCACGTTTTTTTTTCCCTCTGTCATATTTTGACAACTATTGTAATTTTAAAATCATATGCCTCTGATAAATAAAGACACAGAGGTTTTTTGTTGTTGTTGTTTTCCACAGTTGCTAAATATTCTAATTGCTCATTAACATGCCAAAACAAATAACAATGTTGCCCCCTCCCCAAAAAAAGTTTTATTCAGAATTAATTGGAAAAAAAAGGAAACAATATCTGACAAGCAAGCTTTGCCTTGCCTTTACTGACACAATGAAGTTAAACATTTCAAACTCATGTCAGGTTAAAATAACTATGTGGTTATGGTTATCGAGCACCAAACTCGTTTGCATAGTATCGTCGGCGTATTTTTGGCTTTTAAGTTTTCATGCTACAAAAACAACCACAATGTGCAGAATGAATGAAACCTGAAGTGTAAAGATCATTATATAAGAAAATCGCTGATGGGCCATAGACATTGTGTTCTTTTGAAAATACTTCTGATGTGCTTTGAATAAGACACAAATTAGACAAAGAGCTCCTTACAAATGTTACAAATGATTCATGACTTTTATCAAGTGGCTTTAGTTCCACATTTTTAATACTGTAATATGCCAAATACAGTGAGTTTTGTTTGATCAATTAAACATAAGAGTGTATGTGCATTTTGCCTAATAATGGCTGTATAATAATATAATATAACAATATGTATATATGCAATATATAACAATATTTGATTTATTTCCTTTGATGAACCATGAGACTTTCATTAGCATGCAATTCCTTTTATTAGAAAAAAAATGTCTGAGTGAATACAGTGAATCAAACATTGTGATTATCTCCATCTTATAATATCTGATCTGAGACCCTTAGTCCTGCTGAACTATTAGCGAAATAATTTGACATTATGAGACAAGGTGGGCACGTTATATAAATTGTGCTGCAGAATTTACCCATCCGGTAAATGTCACTCATTCGTTCACCGTGGAGAAGAATATTTATTTAAAATATCACTGACTGAAAAGGTTATACCTTTTTTTAGTGTAGCATAGGGTTCAGGTGACAGTTACCTGAAAAACGAGGTTATATATTAGCAGAGAGCGTTTCTGAGAGCCAAAATGTTATACATGATTCAACTAGCACAGGATTTCTAAATTTCATAGTGCAGCATGTTTCACTCTGCTGTCGTCTTCACCTCTGAGTGTCATGTGGTCGGATACGTTCATGAACATCTGGTCGTATATGGGCCCATGCTGCCTGCTTTCTATAGTGAGATTCTATACTCTTTAATATCTTTACATCTGTGGGGATTTAGCCCTTTAACTGCCCCACTAAGAAAAAGGCTATTTATTATTATTATTTTTTTTGCATTTCTTATCTTCTTATGTCACTAGTTATCACACTCAATGCAATTTTTTTATGATAAAAGTCAGAATCCATACACACCATAAAAATATAAAACTAATATATTTTAAAGCCAAAATAGAATATATTTTCATACTGAATCTTCTTTGTTAAAAAAAAAGAAAAAAAAGATGTGCACTTTTATTTGTTATTAAATCCATTTTAACCTTATGATATTAAGGTTATGAATGGGAGTGATGCCAACACATAGAATCGATGTGTTAAAAGATAAATATCTATCTCTCTGATCTTTTCTGTCAGTGTTCTGTTTGTTTAGTGTTTTGAGTACTTTTATTTTGGAATGTTTGTCTCCCACTGTGCCTTGCTTCACTAGGGTTTGTGTCTTGTTAATCCTTATAGTAACTAATCAGCTCCACCCCCAATTAACCCATTTTCTCCTCTATATAATGTGTTTGTCTGTGTTGTAGAGGTCACTGAGCATTGGGAGTGTCTCCCTCCTTTACCAAGCGTTCCCTTTGTTTCTTGTCTTCTGTTATTGTCTCGTCTGTGTACCTCATCTGTCTGTCTAATAATTAAAAACTATTGCAAATATTCTGAATACTCAACTCATAAAATTTTAGGGTGTTACAACCTTACCTTAAAAAAGTTTTAATTAATCTAATATTTGAATACATTTATTGACCTTTTCAAGAGTCTTCTAATATAATTTCTGATTTAATGCTAGTTTCATCCCGTGATTATTGTTATTTTTTGTTTGAACTGCTTGACACAAATCCCTATGGAAGTCTGAACATATCAGTCTTTTTTTTTCTTATCCATTTCTTCTTTCTTCCTCCACATGCACACTATGTGATGTAAAATGGTTCATAAAGGCACACTGTTTCATTTTAAAACATAATCATTCCAACATATGTCTTGGTGTGAATGGGCTGACTGTTTTTTTTTTTTTTTTTTAAGTAAGTATCTGAAAGGAATTCTTATAATCAAAAACATCCTAAAGTAAGACCTGCCTGAAACAAAAAAAGCCACAAAAATCCTTAGCAAAGACATCTATTTAAGCTCTGGCACCTCAGTGTTTTGTTTTAGGCCAAATATTGTAAATATGTTTGCAGGTAACTGCATACCTATTATCCGATATGCAAAACATGGGATAAAATTAATCCCCGTTTTGAGCAGTTTTGATGACTCCCTTTATACCTCTTGTGCTTTGATGGAATTTCTGTTCTGTCGGTTCATGGTTTTCTGTCAGAGCTGTATATATTTGCAATTGAATTAGCCAGCCAGGACACGGTTACACTAGGAAGTTATTCTATCAGCTGTACCTGATGCAATGAATAACATGAATAAAGCCAAACACAAGTCTTGAATAAGTCAATTCTTCCTTACAGCAAAAAAAAAAAAAGGCAAACAAACACATTTTTCTGTTATTTTCCAGGCAGCACATCTGTCAGATAACATGTTGAGGTGAAGATTTTGTTCGTTGAATCGCATGTTTTAAGCCATCTGAAGTCCCCCGGTGCAAAAGTACTTCAATATAAAATCCTCAACTCATACGGTGGATCATGTTAGATATGAAAGACTGCGGAATCTGTTCACAGTTGGAATTGGCAAGACTTTTGAAGGGAAAACACAGGTGAAGCCATGTTAAATATTGGCAGAGAACAGCGAAGGGAATTCCACATGAATAATCGGATTTTATTTGCGGGGAAAATAAAAAAAAGAAGGAATGCATAATTGGGGTCAAACATCACACACAACATACATTTGTTCTTCAAATGAAAGATGCCAGTATTTTCCCACAGCTGCAGCAGATACACCCAACTCCATCTGTCCAACCTGTTCATTGTAAAGTACCACACAATAGGTTTTCATGTCCAGCTAAATCAAACACATTTTCTCACAGGGGACCAGATTACCAGCAATGCACGAATGGTATGGCGCTTGGCGGAACACGTTTGGGAAGGTGAATGTTTGGAATTACAGCGAAGGGCAGGATGCATCTTTCTTTCCCTGCAAAGACAGCAAGAAACCCTGTATACTAATACTAATAATAATTAAAGAAAAATACAGTAACCTCACAAAATCACTAAATGAAATAATTTCCAGGCATAGAAAGAGGCCTGGTTGAGCTGTGCTAGAGAAAACAAAGAAGAGCTGCTTTAGTATGTGTTGTGAAATGACAGATGACAGCTCAAGCCGATCATAATGCTCTGGGCCAACCAACCAATCAGAGAACATTTTTTTTTTTTAATCGAAACAGGAAGTGTTCAAAACAGAATGCATTTTTGGAACAATCAAGCATGAAAATCAACCCCCAAAATAAAAAATAAAAAATAAATAAAAAATAAAAACTACATAAAATGGCAAAATATTATTGATTTAAAATGTCAAAGTTGTCACATACAGTAGTTGATAATAATATTTCTGAATTAATAATTGATCATTTTCATCATCATTGGGGGAAAAACTGTATATGTATGTATGACTTCTATAAACCATCAACTACAACTACTTTATCAACTGTATCAAAGACAACTTGTATTTATTTATTTTATTTTATTTTTTTATTTAATATTTTTTATATTATTATTATTATTAAATTCTAATTATGCATCTTTAATTTGTATTTAATGGATTTTAATCAACATATTACATGCATAGTTATCCATTAATAATATTACAAGGAACTACTTTTAGGAAGAACTGAATTTGCCAAAGATTTCATGTTGACAGAAATGTATCTTTTAATGTTTATTTTGTCAGTTAATTTAATGAAACAACTGTTTTATTAAATTCAGATGGACATAAATTGTGATTATGAAGTGTAAACACAGCTTCTTCAGTGTTTTCTGTATAGCGTTTGCCAGATGACACTTCAGTGCAATTAATTATTTCCCAGCCAATTCATTATTGAGGTGTCAAGGATTTCATATTCACCTCCCTCTAAATAGCATGTAAGATCAAAATAAGACTGGTCGCTTAACATGTTGACCAGACGGCCTCTTCCTGTCTAAGTGAGGGGGTATTTGCCAGATTAAATCAAAGTCTGGCTTCACACGGCTAAGACTCCACTAAAACTTCACTTCAACATCATACCTATAGGTATGTGGCTTTCAGATCAGGATGCAGAGCTAGACTTATGCATGCATATTATATATTATTATTATGTTCCCTGCAGGAGTCTAGATGCCATTAGCAGAGAAATCTCATTGTTGCTGTGGAAAATGCATGTGCGGATGATAAACAGGGATGTGTAACAGTCTAAATGGTAGTTTGTGTTCACCTTACAATAAAACATAGTATTGATTACGTGGCACAGCAAAATAAATTTTACACTAATATTTTAGTTGCATCGTTTAATTGAGAAAACAGATGTTTACAATCTTCACTAACTGAATGAACATTTGTTTCTGGATAGAGCCAGAGGTGATGTGACATGAAACTTTTTCGATATACTGTGTAAAAAATGATAATTTCATCACACGCTGCACAGATTGCTTGCAGACATCTGAGTGAATACTGAGTGTAACTTCTGTGAGTATACTGGAAATTGTGCTGTTTATTGACTTCCAATGATTTTTTATGCAGCCACCATGGCCTCTTTGCCCTTGGTTTGACCAGTGATGGAAGACTTCTGAGGCAAATGTAGTCATCGACGCATGTTGAACTTCATCCTGTGTGACAGTGCAATCTATACCTCGTCTAGGAATGATGACCTCCTCACAGCTCTGAAGTCCTGTTTGTCACCTTGTTAACTCAGAGGACACCAAATCAAACCCTCATGTGACTGTCATCATTTAACAATAAACATGCTGAAGTCTCAGACACATTCACCAAGGGTCTGCTACTCAAGAGACTCACTGTTCTTGGTTATGTCTCATTCATTGACCTTTTTCTCCACTACTTCAAACTAGAAACCTGAATCTGCTCTTTGAAATGCTAAAAGCATGCTTGGCTGAGACATGAGTCTGATAATATGCCATGCTATACACTCTGCTTTACATATAATCATCACTTTATGAATTATATGCAAACCTAATTTTTACGCGTTCACACTATTAATGACTGTGAAAAAAAAAAAATTTATATTTGTGATTCAATATGAAATGTTTAACATGTTACTAATAATTAATGCAACCACTTGCACACTGCTAATGTTTCTAATGCTCCTCTAATGTTTTTTTCTATGCACTTCCTGTGGCTGGGCATTATTTGCTCTCCTGCGGATCATTAAAGCAGTTGGAATCCACAGATACATCTTGCAATATCGATCCATTTAATAACGATGTTGTACTGAGAGGACCTATTGTATATCTATATATCTTGACATTAACACCCACCAAATGGGGGTAGCTTCAGCTGTGGCTGAAACGTCCTTCGTTTTTGTCTTTGTAACAAGCCTTTTGGGTGAATATATATTTACTTCCCGCTGCCAGTTTTAAGCCAGGTTTTTGATCCGTATGGCACCACGTAGTCTGTGGTGTCACGTGTCCACAGTCTGTCTGCGATGCCGCCGGCTAGCGTGATGGCTGCAGTAAAAGTCGGAAGAAAGCGCCAGAGCCCTATTTGGAATTTCTTTGATTATTAGTCCTAGCCTGGGCGATATATATCGAACGATATATTATGCGTATCTCATCAGTAAAGCCGGTTCTTTGATTAAAATCTCCAAAAAAAAGCGACAAATCTAGCGTCTTCTTGGACAAACCTCAGCGAGTCTCTGGTAATGCCGCGTGAGCTCGAGCTCGTTTTCCAAGCGCACACACACCTCTCTCTGCGTCTGTTTTTTCAGCGAGCGGATGACAGGAGCAGATTTTGCTTCTAACTCGATTTTACATGCAAATATAGCCAAAATCACAGCATAGCCATTGTCTATATCATATGTGTATTTGACTTCATCAGACAACGGCTTGATTATAAATCAGGATATTAATCCAGATTAACATCTTGTAAAACAGAGCTAGTTAAGAAGGTCTAATAATAGTGTGCATTTCAGTCACTATTTCATGCACCTGACAAATATCCTAATTTACAAAAGAAAAAAAAATAAAGAAAAAGAAAATAAAAAGAAAACTAACACTACACTATAACTAATAAAAACTGAACAATTTTAAAATATAAAAACTAATAAAAACTAGCAAGTCTGCCTCTAAAAACTAATTAAAACTAACTGAATTTGAAAACAAAAAGTCAAAACAAAATAAAAACTAAAACTAATAAAAAATCTGAAATTATTGTAACCTTGGTGTATATATAGTGGCCGTTCTGCTACAGGACTTCAGGTTACTTCGACTGAAGTGACGGACACTTACAGAGCGGCATGGAACGCAGTACTTGTTCCCATGTCTCAGGGAACCTGAGTTACGGAAGTAACCTATTCGTTCCCTATTAACACTTTCACTCGTGCTGCGTCTGCTAAGTTCAATCCCGCTGCGCTGTAAGCAAAGAACAATAGTTGAATGACAGCGAGGTACGTACAGTCACATTAATATGCAGAGATTTAATGCCTCACATATTCTATTCGTATCGTCCTTACACTTAAGACGTGTAAACCTGAACTCGCGATTTGGGCGTGTGATGGCCAAACACAGCGAGAGTATTTTACATGAATAAGGTTCGTAAGCCTGAGCTCGTGGTTTGGGCGGCTGACGGCCAAACACGCAGAGTAATGAATTTGCATGTATAAAGGCTTGTTAGCCTGAGCTCAAGGTTTGAGTGTTTAACAGTCGAATGGCGAGCTAATAAATACAGTTTAAAAGCTCGAGGGCCTGAGCTCATGGTTTGGGCATATAGCGACCAAACATAGCGAACTAAGAGTATTAACCCCTTAGGCAGAGAGGACCCTGGCATGTAATGCTCTGACAGGGAGGTTCCACTAGACCACGCCCATGACAAGGCAATGCTCCTAGTTGAATGAGCTTTTTACTCTTATGGGGCAGTCCCGGTCCAAATAGGAGTAAGCTAGCAAAATAGCATCTACAACTCACTTAGAAAGCCTTTGCTTCGAGACCGGTAGCCCTTTGAAGCGGACGCCGAAGCAGATAAACAGCTGGTCAGACTGTCTAAAGGTGTCTGACCGCTCAATGTAGGCTCTTAATGCCCTGACAGGGCAGAGAGGCTTAAAGTCATGGTCCTCGTTCAGGGGTTGCACTGAAAGTGATACCACCTGCGCTCTGAATGGAGTGGAAAGCACTTTCGTTATATAACCGAGCCTTGGTTTCAGGATGGCCTTGGAATTCGGGCCCAATGACTTTAAGCAGGCCGGGCTCACAGACGCAACCATTCCGAGCCATAGCACTGATGAGGCTGTGGCCATTAGACTCATCATTCTCTGAAAGGCTTTCAGGGGACAAGTTTCGCGATCTTGAAGAAGGCTGCACGACGCGCTCTGCTGAAGGAGAAGAGATCTGAAGTCCTGGAGCAAAACGGCCACTATATATACACGGCCCCATCCACTGGAGGTGCGGCCATTGGTTGGTGTAACACGGCACCTAGACGTGCAATTTCACTGTGTGATTAAAAAAGGCTTCATTTAGGAGAAAAAAAATGAGTTTTTGCAAATGAACTATATAAATTATATTATATAAATTAAGATTTGCTTTAAGAAAAAGAAGAAACATTTTAATACCCTCATTGAGAAAAGATGTATTGAATGAATGTATTGCATGAGTTTATTAAATGGTTTATAATGTTACAATTTATTTCTATAAAAATTTTATTTCTAATATTATAGTCAGTTTACAGCCTAACCTGGCTGCTCACAGCCCAGCACTATACCAGAGCGAATGACCCCTGGTTAAGATGGATTGTAGGCAGTTAAGTCAATAAATGAGTTGCAGGGTTTTGAAATAAACTACTACTACTTCGCAGATTTGCCTGTCTGTTATTTGACTGCAGTCTTGGAATCCGAGGACAGGCATTACTGAGATATTTTCTGAAACTTTTTATCAGGAGAAATAAAAAAAAAAGCAGGAAACTTTAACAAAAGTCATAATTTCCTCTCCATTTGAAACCACTTAAATATTAAAGGGATCATATTCGTGATTTCTTTTCTCTTTACCTACAGGCAGGGTGAGACACTAACCAAGGTAAACTTTCCTATAATGGCCTCGTTCAATTGCTTTCTTGCTTTACTTAAAATGAAAGGGTTCCAATTCACAACATAGTCATTCAGAGGTGCCCCCTAAGAGATCCTTTGACACTTTTACTCAATCATTGTAAGAGGAGAAAGTGACAGAAGAGGGGAAAGAAAAGGGGAGGGAATTTTAAAAGAGGTAAGGTGTCTTTTATTCCCCCATTACTATGGAAATAAATGGCTAAGCCTGCAGTGAAGTCTCCTCATGACTGTGTGTGGAGGTCTGTGTACTCTAAGAAAGAGGGACAACAGAGGAAGGAGACCAGAGGAAAAAACGTTCTTTGTCCACTGGTGTTTTCTCCTTTATTGAGCAGAGTCATGCTGTCAATCATCTTCACATCTTCTTCTGCTCAGCTTGAGTTCATGCACCCATCCTTCAGCTTTATACCAAAAGTTTTTCCACAGGGCTTTTGCTGTTTGATTTCAAAACTTTGCCATCAGGAAAGTTATTAAAGGGTATACACAGTGCTTGCGAGCTTGCTTCAGACATGGCTTTGTACGCTCACCCGAAAGAGAGAGCAAGGAGTTTGTTGGAGTCACATATAGTGGAAAAGGATAGTGTCAATAAATGACTCGCTTGGACTCCTGCGTTTAATTCTAAATAACTTCATGGCTGCTGCTTACTGCTATGTGAACGTCTCGATTACGTATTGTAACCCTTGTTCCCTGAAGAAGGGAACGGAGACGTCATGTCCGTGACCGACGAATAGGAATCTCGCTTCGAGATGCCAAAACAACTCTGCGTGTACAAACATGCCAATGAATTTCATTG
>JAUCNO010000152.1:1062149-1076022 GCA_032353835.1 Enteromius viviparus
ATATTTTGAGTAACCAAACAGTAGCTGGTCCCAATTGAATTTAATACAATGTTCAACAGAAAAAAGAAACTCATTCAAATAAAAACGAGCTGAGAGAGAGTAAATGATGGATGTAGTGCATATAGTGTTTCACCTTTTTTTTTTAATTTGAAAATTAATCTAGATTAATCTAGATTAAAAAAATTAATCTATGCCCACCCCTACTAATTACTAACATTTTTTTAGCAACTATCGCAATATTGTAATCCATTACTGTTAAAAGTAACAGTGTTGTTCCAAGAAACTGATTTCCTGCATTGTCTGAACTGTGCTGGTGTTTGTCTCTCCCTACATGTTCATTGGCAGTGAGACTTTACCTTGAGAATTAGCGAGTACTAGACTCTCTCTCAGCAGGTTAGTGACCGTCTCCAGCTCCTGCTCAGCCTCCTGCACGTTCGGGTCCAACTGCAGTACTTCCTGTAAATCAGTGCTGGCTGACAGGTAGTCCTGAGGGAAAACATAAAGTCAGACATCACAGCTCTGCCTTACTGCACTGAATTCTACACTACTATGATATAAGCAGGGGTTACATTTGGATGTATTATGTATATACACACACAGACATATAAACATAGGCTAATTGATTAATTTATTTAGCAAATATGACTTAATCTTAAGCAATATTCTTACTAATTTTCTGTGACTTTGCTTTTATATTTAATCCAATGGCATTATTTTTTACCTTTAAAGAGGGCTTTTTTTCACTAATCTTATTAATACTTTTATTTCAAATTCTTACATTTGATCTATAAATTCAGTTATTATAATGTGATTGTCATCTGTAAAAAATTTGCTGTAGAAAGTACAGTATTACTGGCAGCTGTTTGCCAGTAACTTACTGTAGATTTAAATTTATGTTATTTACTGGCAACAGTTTCTTCAAAGTTGAATGAACATTAAATATTAACAAGTCTTTGTCTTTACAGAATAAAACTATAAAATAACAGAAACCAGAAACCTTCATCAACCTTTTTCAGTTGTTTTCCTTCAGATTTTGGTTCCCAGAATGCTTTGCATGAGGCTGTTATATTATTTTTATTATACGTTACCAATAGCCTAAGCCTACGTTATCAAATTAAATAATTAACACAGAAAATAGAACTGCATTCAATTATATTAATAAAATTAGTTAACAAGTAATGATCTTGGTAATTATAAATGAAAACGGTTCTGATGTAAAATACACATAAAATATAGACAATGGCTATTCTGTGATTTTGGCTATATTTGCATGTAAAATAGAGTTAGAAGCAACGTAATACATATTTTAACTGAAAGCCCTGCTCCTCTCAGTCTCTTGCTGAACAGAACAGACGCAGAGAGAGGTGTGTGCGCGAGCTTGGAAAACAAGTGCTCGTGCTCTCGCGGCCCTACCAGAGACTCGCTGAAGTTTGTCCAAGAAGTCGCTAGATTTGTCGCTAGTATTTGTTTTTGGAAAAATGTCGCCAAGGGGTCTCAAAAGTCGCTAAATCTAGCGACAAAGTCACTAAGTTGGCAACACTGGGTGGGCGAGACTTCAAATTCCACTCGACAGGATTGGTTGATCATTGATGGCAATCAATTTACTGATAATACCATTTCAGGTTAACTGTTTTTTTTCTCACATTGTATACTAAATTCTAATTTGAATCCTGAATTAATTTCTTTTACTAAGTATTAATTTTATGAATAATATTTTAATAAAATAAATTATACAGGGTTACAATTGCATTTTTACATGAAAATAAACAAGCTGAAGACACTATATTATTTAATCAAATGTCAGTTATACATTGTTTTAATTAATTTTTTAAATAAAAAAACTAAACAAATAAATAAATATGAATGTTATTATAATTTTATACTACAACTAATTAAAACAATGGAAAAACTCTTAAGATAACCTAAAAATAATAATTATAATTATAATAAAACATCTGAAGCATGCAGAATAACATAAGTGGAAAATGTATTAATTGTGAAGCTCTAACACACAGTACTATTCAAAATTTTTTTTTTTTTAGTAATTTGTTTCAGTGATGAAAATCAAAATTGTCAATCTTTACCTCAGTCTTCAGTGTCCTATAATACTTCTAAAAAATTCTTCAAATATATTTATTTACTATAAATGCTGATCTTGCATCTAATAGACAACAAAACAACAATCCATCCAGACAATGAAATATTCAGATTTAAATAAGAAAAAAAAAGAAGAAGAGAAAATAATTTTTGAAAAAATAAATATTACAAATACAATTCACCTAAATAATAATATTACAATAAAGTATATGGAATTTTAAACTATAACAAAATAAAAATACAAAAATATATTTATATATATTTTGAAAAACTTAAGATATTTAGAAGAAAAAAAGAGCATGTTATCTCATTAAAACATTATGGCTAAATGACAACACAAACAAGATTAATGCTTTTGTTGGTTTGCTTATTTAAACAAATAAAACAAATAAAACCAAAAGTGAACTTAAATGAAAATATTTATTATTGGTTTTATTTCTTGTTAAAAATATTTCATAGCTGCAGTCCTCAAGTCCAACCTTATTGCTGCCAGGATGTTATTCATCACAGAATCTTCCAAATTATTTAAAAATAAAAAAAAGTTGAGGCCTAATGGATAGGGAGTTGTATTTATAATCCGAAGGTTGCGGGTTCGAGTCACAGGTCTGGTGGGAAATGTAGGTGGTGGGAGTGAGTATCCAGCACTCTCTCCACCTTCAATATAAGTTATATAAAATGCAATCAGGCCTCCTTTTAAATTGAATTTATGATCCACTGTTTGAATCAAATGGTAGATTGGACATTCAAAACATTTTTTTTTTTTTTATATTTTCTGTTATCTTAAAACTATTCACTTACTAAAAAAATCACTATATTGTGTACAAATTGCAACATTTGAATTTGCACAATTTTAAATTAAAGATACATAATGACTAATCTGTGAGAATAGGTATCATGATATTACAGCAGATATACTTAAAGACTGTTGATTGTATTTTTATTTATTTATTTACTTATTGCAGAAAGCAAGGGATGCGAAAGTCCAAGTGGTGATCGTCCCAACAGTAAGTCCAAAATGATAACCGTGGTAATTATATGAATGTACAGTTTGCATTGTTCATGTTAATTCTTAAGAAAATTATTGTTTTACTTCAGTGTTACACATTGATGACTGTTCAACTGCCTTTGATAACATGGTATATTTATGTACATATTTCAGTGAGTGATTTGAGGATTATTCTGGTGGGGAAGAACGTGTCAGAAAACAACAGAGTGGGAAACTTAATCTTAAATAAAACAATGTTTGAAGATAAAACATTCCCAGATGATGTAGATGAGCAAAGTGGAAAAGAGGAGGGAAGAAACATCACTGTCACAACACACCTTCTCAACCAACAACTCAAACTACAAGAAGTGTCAGAGTTGTCTACTTGCAAACCTCATGTGATCGTACTGGTGCTGCAGCACAATGATTTTAGTGAGAAGAAAAGAAATATATTAACTTCAGTGCTGAACTCTTGCGGTGGTCAGGCAATGAAGCGCACAATGATCCTGACTACTGATGATGAGAAATACAATGCTAAACATTTGGAAAATGAATATATTCAAGAAATATCTAAAAAATGTGGAGGATGCCTTCAATTGAGACAAAATACAACACGCTTTCAAATCCTTCAAAAAGTGGATAGAATAATCACTCGCTGGTTTAAGGAGACTCAAAAGATTCCTTCAATGAATCAAGAGGACAGTAAGTCTTTTAGCGTTTCTACCAGCCTGCTTTTAATAATTTCATTTTAATTCCAATATAATTTACTACGCAGCAATAAAAACATATTATTTATTTATTTAAGGATCTGGCAACAATTAAAAATGAGAAGCATTTAGCATAATTTAGATAACAGATTTAAACAAGTATTAACTAAAAAGAATTTGGGTAATATTTGTTATACATTTATAGCTTATAGAGTTTTGCTTCTCAGGCTGTATTAAGTCTGTCTGACTTTATTCTACGATAACAACCTGCTGGCTGTACATTATCCCTTATTACACGGCTTCATGGGATACTGGATTCTGATTGGTCAGTCGCTACATTCCAAGTGTGACGGAGCAGTGTAATTGGGAACTGGCACTTTACCAGTAGAAAAGTCCGACTACGCCTTTATGCCACACACACACTCACCAAAGTGCACTCAACTCATTGGTTGCGTGCTGTGTATCACTTCCAGTGTGCGGTGGTGTGAGTTGAGTGCACTTTGGTGAGTGTGTGTGTGGCATAAAGGTGTGCCCTAGTGGTACCAGACAATTATAGTTTCCCGTTGGGAGCCTCAGCCTTTTGTAAAGTTTATTTTGTCGTTACCTGTACTTATTTCAGTAATGCTGTTTTCTGTTCAAGTGGTGTCTCCTGTTTCTCCAACATTTTAATGACTATTTTAAAACTGTTGTACATCAAATAAACATTTTGTATTTTTGTATAAAACCCACGTCTTCTGTTTGTTTCTGAGGGAACCGAACCTGTGTGCTTTAATGCTTCCATTATTCAATTGAATATTGTTCCCTAGAGTTTACTTCTAGGGTGGCGTAGTCGGACTTTTCTACTGGTAAAGTGCCAGTTCCCAATTACACTGCTCCGTCACACATGCATATAGCCATAACAGTTTCTTTTTTCAGTTACTTTTCCATTTTTGTTTTCTCAACTAAGAGAATACAGTCTTGTTAAACGTGCTGTATGTACACACTCGTAGCAAAACGTAATAGCTTTTTACTCCAGATTGCATTTAAGCACTCATTTGCACTCACAGTAAGCGATCGTCTGCTATGATCAATCCAGACATGTCTGCTCCATCAGCGCCGACCACATAAGTTAATAATGTCTGACTGGACTGAGTGATGGAGGGTGTTAGACGTGTTTGGGAGAGCCTGGCCAGTAACATAAACACTGGAGGGACTCGCAGCAGCGAATCTATACGCAGCACCATCTGCTGAATGCCAGAACAGGTGCAGCACTGCGTCCTGTAGTGAGTTAATGACTGTAATCACAAGCAGGATCCAGACTGAGATTCTAATCTATGCCACATGGCGGATCTGTCTCCTCTCAGACAACAGGGTCACTTTGTGATGTCATTAGGGGGTCTACTCTGGACAACCCCACACGAAGAGGTGCGACTCTGCTTCTCTTAGCTTTAACGTCACAGATGCTCAGAAAACAAATCATCCTAAGAGACTTGTAAAGGCTTAAGCAGGACAAATATTTTGGTTATTAGGAGAAATGCCAAGCGTAGAAGTCAATTAACTTAAAGAGGAAGTAAGAGGATGTGAGAGAGTGCGAAACGGCAGCTTGGGAATTATTTGCATGAGGAGAGGCAATATAAGGGACATTAGCATTTTTTTTCCCAAGTTTCACAACAAACTTGTGTATGCTAATTGCCAGGCCTGTTTATAGAATATTCTTTTATGGAGAGTTTGTGTATCCTCTGTGCTAACAAGAAAAATCTATTGTGAAAAGGTGCAAGCAGGAAAACAACTTTTTCAGAATGAGAACCCTTAAAGGCCCTCAGAAAGATCTTAAGATTTGAGGCCCTGCATACTTCAATGCATACTTATTTTAAGTGCAACATAAAAATAATAAGCATGCGTGGACTCTTGTAAGGCTTGATTAGAACACAAAGAAAAGTACAAGCACAACTAAATATGATATAGTGCACAGTATGCAAAAGGAGCAGAAGGCTAATTAATATAAAACAAGCAATTAGCAGGTGTTTTATGTATTATTACAATGTCTTATTCTATAATTGCCTTCCAGCAAATTTACATAAAGAAGCTTATGTCTAATCTCTTTGGCTTGGCATTTAATCAGATGTTTATGCCTTAAGAGTACTTGAAAGAAGTGTTTGGGTGCCGGGTTTCTATTTAGATGCCTTCTATTTAGGCATTTTATTACTGTCAGTATCAAATAATATCCAGGATGATAAAAAGAATATTTAATATATATATTTTTTTTAATAAACCTGCTTAATGGCTCTGAACATGTTAAGTTATGTAGTTTTTTCCCATATTACTACAATAATGTTCATATATAGATGCTATATAGATAGTGTCACGAGCGAGCCAACACAGACACCGTTGGAATGACCTCATGCCTCGGAGAGCCAGTTTTTATTAAATAAAATACATAAAATAAAGTGTCCAAGGGGGAAAAGTGTCCAAAATAAAAGGGAAACTGCTGTCCTCGTTGTGCTGCTCGGGTTCAGTGAGGGTCAGGCAGTGTAGAGGGGAAAGGGTTTCCGGGAAGGGCCGGAGTAGATGCAGCTCCGGCTGCTCGCGTCTTTTGCCGGCTCGCTCCTCTTTCAGCGTCTACCTGGGGTGGCTCCGGCGCCTCTCGTGGCTCGCTTTCCTCACGGCTTGCTGTAAAGGACGGCTCGGTCCTCCCGCGTCAGCTCCGCGCCGCTCCGCCGCCCCCCTTCCAGGTCCTACGAGGACACCAGTGTGCATGCACGGGGAAGAGACCGGTCTCCTATGAGATATGAGATCGGAACGTGCGCAGTGCTGACGTTCAGAGCAGCGCGGATTGATGGAAATGGAAGGAAAATAGTGCAGATTAAAAACGGAGGTATGAATTTTGGACGGAGTGTTTTTTGTGATGTAAATTAATCAAGCTTTGAAACGCATATAATTTTTTCACATAAAAACGCACCGTTTTGAAGCCCCGGAAACTAACCGGGACTACTTACTTAAAAAACTTCCAGCGGCCAGAACTCTGACCAGTGAGGTGATCACAGAGTGGGTCAGTGTGAATACACTGTAGTGCTGGTAAGGATTGCATACAACTTCATGTCTTAAATGGGCGAACTAACCCTTTAAGTCACTGGGACATTAGGGTGAGTAATTACTGACAGAATTTTCATTTTGGGGTGAACAAACCCTTTAAGTGCATGTGTACGCATGTGAGTTAATAGATGAGGCCCCCATTCTCAACATCTTCTATCAGGGGCTAACCGACCCATATTATCCGATGTCAACCATTGGGAAATGAATGATGCTGGAAAGTGATAATCCAAACAAAGGTCACGATTCATTGGATTTTACAGCATATGCTCTAAAATGAGATCCCACATGGTTATCTAAGCCTGTAGGAGTCGTAATGACTGATTTATTCACCCCAACCCCTGGTGAAGGTTAAGGGTGGCATCTCAGGCACTCGTCTGTTTTCACATAAAGGCCTTTGAGGCTTTTTATTAGTTTATTAAACACTGGTTTATGAGGAGCACATAACTGCATCTTACTCATTGATGCATCTCTCTTCCATCTGGCCTCTGTCTAAGTATATGCTTATGACTGATTGCAGTCCACCCACAGCCGTGCAAATTGGCTGACTAGCCTACCTTTAGATCTGCAAGTTGTTAGGAAGATTTTCTCTGTTTCTCTTGATCGTGCAGATCAGTGCTCTTGCCACAACAAAATGAGGCAAGCAAATCAGCGCTATTTTGACGCAGCATTCTGTCGATGTGCTCATAAACCCACGTTCTTGTGCGGTTCAGCGACTTTAAAGCTTATGGACTCCTGTCAGATGGTTCCTTGGCATCAGAAGCATCTCTGGGCTCCAGCTACTCCCCTCTGTGCAATTTGTGAAGCTTCCTGAGTCTCTGCCACTAACCATCGCCTGTGTTCTCGCGCCTGGATGAAAGAGACTCGAAATTGAAGGAATCATAAACACCAGCAAGGGAAAAATGCAGATTTCAGAGCCTCGGTTTTGCATCTTCTGGCCCTTGAAATATTTATGCTCCCCACAAAAAGGAAATGGCAAACTAGGGATGTTATGTGGGGCCTGGCCTGTCGAAGAAGAAAGACTTTCTGGCTAGTTAGGAAGCCTGGTAAGGACACCAGTGTATAAACACAACATATGCTGGTGGCCAACAATGTTGTGATACAAACTGAAGAACAACGGCTCTTTTTCTGTCCACCTCTTCTTTGTTCCCCCTCACATCAATGTAGGTGGCCACCAGAAACCCTGCTTTCATGTGGCACAGGCTGGCTATTAAAAATATGCCTGCAGTGAGCTTCCAGTGAGACGGCCAAGAAAGAGCTGCATTCTAGGGCAGCGCTCCCTCTCTCTTTTCTCGCTCTCGCTTTTCTGCTCCTTCCAAGCCACTGCCTCATTTGTATTTTGCGGCCTTTCGTCTGCCTCCACCGTCTAATTCACTTGAATGTTACACCTGCCCACCCTTCAAGATTTGACACATTTTTTAAACATCTACTAAAAGGACTGTCGCAGACCTCCAACTGGCACCATTATCCGCTAATTTACCATAGAAGGAAGAGGCTTTTATTGCAATCTGCTCTAGAAAAAAAAACAAAAACAAGTGAGACGTCTGATGTCGCTTCTCATGTGCCGCTTGAGTCCTTCATCTGGTCTTCATGCTCTGCTTCAGAGCGACAGCGCCTCTGTGACTCAGTCTATGCTCACAAATGGTGTGCTGTCTGGTTTTTGCTAATTGCCAATCTCAATATTTGACTTGTGCTTCAAAGTAACCTCTGTCTGTCTGTTGTCATCTTAAACTCATGGTTTATGGACATATTCATTTATATCTGAAGAGGACAGGATGTTTAATTCATGGGAGATGTGTAAGGGTGAATCTCACGACAGAATGGCATGAGTTTCCCTTGAGCGGTGAGTGGTGAGTTTGTTTTGCTCTGTACTCTCCTTGATATAGTCTGTAAGGTTATTTTTGTGACAGGCCAAATTTGGTGCACCATATTAACTGCCATAATGTACATGCAGAGTTTCAGAATGAAAGAAAGATGTAATTGGCGATATGTTATCAAAAATATAAATATATGTGTGATTGTATGATGCATTTCAAACATCACAGTAATCAGGTCATCAAGTGCATTATGCATAATAAATATGTTAAAGTACACGTGAAAGTCCATAAGTACCTATGATAAGAGTATAGTATGCATGACGGACATAGTAAAAGAAAAAGAAAAAAATGAAGGCTCAAAACCATTTAAATTTTTTTTGCTTTGTGGCATCATTTTATCACAATTTAAATAACATATTCTTTTAATTTCCATGTGTTTTTGGGTCATTAGCTGGTAAAACTTTGGAAAGTAAACTGCATTTTGCAAATCTCCTGGTAAAGGGTTTGGCCATGGAAAAAATGGATAGCTCTGGATGTAATTGATGACTTAGTACTTAGCGTCCCGTTGGTGGTAATCAGAGGTCTTGCCATAGCAATAGAGGGCAGATGTTTGAAATGCCTATGCTTATCTTCTGGCTATTGCTGTTGTGGCCTTGTGCAAGACACTTCACCCCTAACCTCTGATGAATGTGTGTCATCATTTCTGCTGCCCATGGCATGCTGTTAAGTGGAACATTCAATATGAATATTCTCTATGGATAAAATAAAAATGCAAGCCTGTTGCAAAAATGCAACATGTTAGATGTTATTTATTTATGGGAAACAGGCAGCACAGAAGGTACCTGTGGGAAACCAAGAGTAACCCCCGTGGAAAACTGTGGGCACAATGTTGTGTCAATAGACAAACAATAAAAAGACGTAGCCTACGTACATTGCTAGTGATGTTTCAGAGAGATAACCTTGACCTTGGTAGTTTGTTTGCATATATTAGAATAGGGAACATTCACTACTAACTATACAACTTTTTTACTCAATAAATTCCTAATTTGCTGCTTAAAGTGGTAATATGATGCAACGTTTTCCTTTCTCTTTGGAGTGTTACAAGCTGTTACCACATAGATAAGATTCCAGAAGTTGCATAAATTAGTTACAAAACCAAAGAGATACTTTTTATAAAAGTTATGACTTGTCGATGCCACCACCCAATTGTTTACGCAAAGAAAGAAGGCAGAGCTATTATTCTGGCTATAGTGTTGCTGCGGGCGCCATGTCTGGATACGCTGTGAGTCGTTGTGGAAGTAAAACTCCTTTGTTTGTACTTTCAAAAAAGGACAGAAATGCAAGAAATTCTGTTCCAGAACAGTTGAGCACAAATATTAGAGTGTGAGTACATTTATGGAGGATGGACTTCTAAAACCTGGAGAGTAGTCTAGAATGATTAGAATGATGCATCAGAAGTTCGTGCAGCTGGGGCACTGGACGAAGTATTATGAAGCATCACCTGGAGGTCCTTCAGGCGTCCTGCCGTGGCAGCCGTGAACTTTTTACCATCCAAAAACTTACCACGGGAAGAGCACAAGGGGAGTCTGCTCACGAACGCCGCCTGAGCATGTTCTCGGCCCAGACATGACAGACAGCGCTCGTGACCATCCGATGAGGTAAGGCCTCTAGTAAAAGCTTAAAGCAGATAGGTCTCTCTGGCGAGTTCCCATATGTAACGTTGAAGTGATTTGACTGAAAGGGTAACTCTCTACTCTTGCTCATGATGTTTGTTGCTCAAAATCAAATTCATTCAATATTTGGATTTGCCTGCTTCAGCTGGTAACAAAAGCCAGAAGAAATGAGAGCTTCCTTCAGAATTGTGTATAGCCTCTTTTCTCCTGTCCGAGGGAACTCCCTGCAGTCCCGTCTAAAGTGTTGCAAGATTCATCTTTGTCTGGCCTTGTGCAGCAGCTCACTTAGAACTCTGGTTCTTATTTACTGGACTTGCCAGAGAAGAGAAGTGGAGAGCAGCAAACTCAAACAGTTCATCCCCAATGGGCGACACTTCCACAGCAATATGGATTTCCTCTGTTTGAAGTGCTGCGGGAGAGAGAGAGCAAGGGCCTATTTGGACATGATCCCAAAGAACATTACTGCATCGTGAATTCTTGTATGGCATCCATGTGGTCCTCAATGTTTCATTTTATGTTTCCTGAAAATTCCCCAAACTTTCTGTGAGTGAAATCCTTGCCAGACCCTTATGTAGTATCTATCAATGATTAAAAGCTCTTGCTAACCCTGTTGTAGATTCGCTCAATATGTCTCCCAGCTGAACTGGGCAACTTTCCACTGCTCTTGAAAAAGTGTATTCCAGAAGCATGCCTTTCATTTTAAACATTACCACAGTAAGCCAAGAGAAAACACAACACTTAAAGGTAACAAGGGGGCTCATCTCTCTAACCTGCGCAAACCCAAGCTTTGCCTTGTCTTTGCTTTGTCTTCATCATTTCCTGAATCGCCTTTGTCTTGCTGTGTTTCCAGATATCACACTTTCTTCTGAGTTCTCAGTTTGTGGGTGGGAGGCGCATTGGCTTCAATAGATTGTTTTTTCTCTCTGTGATATTCCAACTGAAGCGGGCAAAGGCAATTTAGCCCATCTGATCAAACTGACTCGTATTATCAGAAAAAGGTCAAATTATTTTTGTTGTAATTTCTTATTTCTATGTACAGTAATGCATATACTACTACTACTACTACTACTAATAACAATGATAACAATAGTAATAATAATAATGAAAGAATTAATTAATTTTTTTGAGGTATTCCATATTTATTACTTGGTTTGTGTTTATGTGTCATGTAAAGTTGTACTCACACAGTTTATTAATGTACAAACAGCAGTGAGACCCAGCATTTATTAACAATTAAATAAAATTAAATAACAAATAAATAAAACAACCCATCTCTAAATGTCTACACCACAAACGGGTGCAAATTTCTAAAACTGTTAATATTGGGACCTTTCAGAGAAAGGGAAAATTATTTTATATGAAGTATGTATAAATAGTGCAAATACATTAATGATAATTAATTATTCCAACATTGTGATTCCAGATTTTGGCAGTTAGAAATAATGATGATGATGATAATAATACTACATATATTATCATTACTACTACTACTATTGCTAGTCGTAAGTATTAGTATGATTAGTATTCATTTCTGTTAGAAAAATACTTTTTGGATAACGAGGCAAAAGCTTGCCTATTGTATTTTGTCTGGTTTAGTAAGTCAACAATCTTCTAACCACAGAAAGTGACAGAAAAAGATGCAGTAAGCATGTTTGTGCCTGGGATCAAGCTGGAGGCAGAGCCTGCACCGAGGCAGGAGGGGTGAGGCATCAAGCAGCCCTCTGTTGGGTGTCAGGGCCATGATTCATGCTGAGATTGTGGAGGAAGAGCCACCGTAAGGAGCATAACCACAACACTGGATGTGTTACAGCAAACGCCGACATCATATAACTGCTCTCCACACTTCAAGAACAGGTTTGGTGAATGGGGTCCTGTGTATTTCTACAAAGGCTTGGAAATTTCTCTTTTTTGGCATGTTCTGTGAGTCTCTCCCTGTCTCTCATGTCAGTGTGCTTTGGCAGCTCCCGGGGGGGGCATAGAGACGGGCTTCATCTTTAGTGTGTGTAAAGCTTGCTCAGTATGACTTCAGTGTGTGTGACTGAGATGGTGTCCTCTCATCTAAACAACCTCTTATATGAATCCACCTCCTAACCCACTTCGTAAGTCATTTTGCCAGCCCACACTTGAGAATTTTTGTAAATCCTCTGAAGTCTCTTGGTTACAGAAGTAATTCCCATTTATCTTATTCATAAAGATTTCAAAACACTCTTGTAAAGAGTTCTAAGCCTTGAATTAAACCAACCAGCTTAACTGAAAGTGTATCGTACATAACACACAGGTTACATTATGAAATCTGTATCATAGCTATGACATAGATTTTATAATACAACTTAAATAAACAGACGAAAATAATATGTAAATACATACAAATTATAAAAGAAATACACATACACGGGGCCCTAGCCTGGATCCAGTCTATAAAGGACCACAATGCCAAAGTCAAACAACCTTGTCAAAAATGAATTAGTGTTTCTGTGTGTTTTTAAGTGTGGAAATATGATTTTAAATGTATTATGTGTTAATGGATTTTGTGTCAAATGGATGTGGCACTTGTGTATGTGTTAAATGTTGTACTTACCCATGATTGGTATGGCCCAATGAGGGGTGGATTTTGGCCCATATAAGCAGAGGCCAAACCTAAAGACATTCACTGCGTCCAAAGTCGCATACTTCCTCACTACATATGCAAGGCGAGTAGTATGTCCAAGTTCATAGTATTTGAAAAACAGTAGGCAAGAAGTACCCGGATGACCTACTGCTTCCGGCCAAATTCACGGGAGAGGACGCATGGTATTCGTAAAATGCCAGAAACCGAAGACACATCTTTTTCCAAGTATCAGTAACGTTACCTCAGAGATAATCTTTGTTCATTGTGGTTAAATTGCAATTATCAATGTATAAGTTAAGGGCTTTATTCTGCGATAACCACCTGCTGGTTATACATTACCCCACTTATTACATGGCTTCGTGCCACATAAGTAAATGATAAGTAAATAAATAATGTAATACAATAATAAATAATTGTTTTTTGAGTCAGTCGACTCATCTTCTATCCATCCTGGAAACTTGTTTTTTTTCTGTATGTGTTGAAATGAATGTCATTAATTTTAACTCGTTGTTAAGCATTTGTAAGCCACAGGATTGCGCCAAACTTTCAGCGGCAGTGAAGTGAAAGGTATTACTAATTGTTATTAGTTTTACCAGTTGTTATCTGGAAATAACAAACCTTGAAAGGGGTGACTGACCAATCAGAATCCAGTATTCCACGAAGCCATGTAATCATAAAAGTGAACAGCTGACTTATTAGAAGTTTAAACACTGTAAATCAATAATTTCATGAATCAGCGGTAAAAGGTTGTTTAATCAATACTGAGCACATCAAGCTTTTTTCTTTCCTTTTAAATTTCCACACTGTTGTGACAATATGTTGTGATATTGTCATGACACATGACCAGTGTTGGGAGTAACGGCGTTTAAGTATAACGGAGTTACTAACGGCGTTATTTTTTCAGTAACGGAGTAATC
>JAUCNO010000152.1:1108741-1124941 GCA_032353835.1 Enteromius viviparus
CTTAAGACCATAAAATCAATCACACTGTATTAATAAAATCCTATAGTTTCTGTCTAGGGCTACAATTGTAATTAAAATAATACAAAATTAAATACAAATAATTTATTTACTTTTATATTTATAGAAATACATTTTTTTTTTTTTTTAGGGAGGGGGCACAACAATACTATTCTGCTTATGGCACCCATTTGGCCAGCAGCCCTGATATTTGACTGAGATGCAACTATTTGAAATCTGGAATCTGAAAATCTAAATATCAACAAAACCAATACAGTATGATACATAACACACACACACACACAGTACTATTGCTATTTTTCTGTGCTAAATATACCATTTTATCTCCACAGTCCTAAACCTTAGTGCAACCAAGACTTGAATAAACATGACTTCATCAGCAGCAATTCAACTGAAATTACAAAAGAAGAGTTCTGCACTAGAGACAATTAAACTGAATGCTCAGTTCCATATGTGTCGCTTGTTTTCCTTAGATCTCTCCACTAACACATCACAAGTAAATACTCACCCCACTTTGTTCCCTGTAGTGAATGGTTTGATTAGGTCCTGCATGCACTTGTTGGAGAGGATGGGAGCTTTATGTGCACTTCAAATGAGATGGATGTCGGGGGGCATGGGGATCTTCACATCTGAACACTTCACCTCGCGGCCCAATAACTAATGAATTCTGCTCTTCACGCCAAGTGTGGAGACAGGTGCTTATTCTCTGCATCAAGAGTGTTTGTTCTGTGGTACTCAACTCGTCAATGACCTTTGAGATGATAGGCAGGAGACACTGAACTCATTCACAGTCTAACAGCAGGTGACCATAACATGACATTGCATTTCCATTTTTGTCTGTGTGATGTAATACACGCACACACACACATTCTTGATTTTGAAATAAAGCAGCAAGAAGGATGCTTGATTGAAATTAAAATGAAATACAATATACTGTAAAGTGTTGCTGTCAGGTTTGTATTCTTCATTTAAAATCTCTATACATGATAATAAACCACGTTGCGTGTGTTTGTGTGAGAAAGAGAGAAACCTGCTTTTAATACTAATAATTGTGATAAAAATGACAATACAGAAATGATAATTAAAGAGTCTGGCTGATACAATATGTTTTAGATTTCTCATTTTAGGGTCACTGAGTATTTCTTTTAAACACACTGTATGTCAATACAATTAACTTCTATCATATGGAACAATATTAAAGAGCACTAGATTTTCTAGAAGTTCTTCAAATTTTGCCAAAAAAAGCCCATAATTTTAAATGACTAAATGCTATCATCTCAATTCAAATTCTAATTCAACATCCTATGAGGTGTGGTGTATTTATCTCAAATATCAGTTTAGGAATTAAAAGGGAGGCAATTGTAAAATTCTATTGAGACATGTTAAGCATTTGTCTCTTTCAAACTTCCATTCAGTTCATAGCTGTGCTTTGGTAACAACCATTAAATATGCATAAATTCAGGGTTATTTATTTTGTTCACCCTTCTGTCCGCCTTTTTCTCTGTCACGTTTCATTTTTCATTCACTCTCTTGCTTTCTTTTTGGTGAACACAATCTACTGAACCTTGAGCACCCCTAACCTTCAAACCCCTCAGTAATCCACCCGCCCTGAGCTATCCAGATGCAGCCCTTAAAAGTTGCCATCACAGTTATCTAATTAAATGAGTGTTAAATTTGGAAAGTCCCCCCAATTAGCTTTCCACTGTGCTTCAGCATCTACTTGAACGTTTCATGAGTCATATCTTTCCAGGAAGATTTGCTGAAACATATCTCTTAAGCAGCAACAGAAAGGTTATTGATAATTTAAAAAGGCAGTGGTTGTTGTTATTTACTGCATTAGTGGATGTTTTGACAATAACATAATTTCGAGAGGATCGCGGATGAATTAATGACACACGGCTGGCAGCTCATCATTTAATCATTACCCGTTTAACTCGCACCCAATCGAATTCATTCCTTCTCACTAAATACACCCCCGCTTTCCCTTCTTCGCTTTTATGCATTCCTCCTCCGCCCCTTCTCCACCTTTTTCCACCAGTTCACGCCTTCCTCCAGGGGCAGTTGGAGATCGAGCCAAACGCCGAACTCTTGACCGCGGCAGTGTTCAAACCTTTAGGGTTCGGAGGCTGCCCTTCTCCCGGCTCATGCCCCGGACAGCACGCCAGATTCACTAACAATTTTCTATTAATGAGAAAGCGTGAACTCTTGAATTAGTTGTTGGCACTGTGGTGTGGTGTAAGCACTATCCTGAAATATTTTCTTTTCTTATTTTTAAGCACAAATTTATTAAATCTAAGTGATACAGTATGTTATGATTCATCTCTCTGGGTTCAAGTTTTAAGTTTTGTTGGGTATTTACATGGTTTCTAGGGTACAGGGATATGTAGACTAACAGCCAAATGTTTGAACTCCCAAAAAACAAGCAGTATTCATTAATGTTTTTGTTTTAAACGGAACTGTATGCAACACTTGAGATCCAAAAACACAGAGAGAAGACATTATAAACACACACACACACAAACAATAAATATAACAATATATTTACAGTATATACTTACTTCTAACTAAATATATCAAACTGGAAGCAGTCCCAGATGACATTGTTGTTGCTGATTAGTGATGAGCACGGAGAGAACAAAACAAAACACCAGTCATGAATTACAGTAGAAACACAAACTAAGGATTTGAAAAGAAAAATTATAGAGGATTACGATATAAGCCGAGGGGTGACTGGTTTTCCTTTGCTAAAGTAAGGAAACATTGTTTCCTTTTAAAGGGTGCACGCGTGATGCTTACATCTGCCGGGGCTGCTTCCACTTTCCAGAGACAGCAGACATGAGAGAAAAGTGCGTATTAAATTTGAAATATGGATATATATCATACAAAAACGCATAAATTTGCTACAGGATGAATTTATTTACCCACCGGAGCCATGTTAGGGATGTTTTATTACGAATACACGCACACACGTCATTAATGTGTCACCCATTTAAGATAAGGAAGTATAGTAAAACAAATAAGATGGAGCATCTGAGACGCTTAAGAAAAAAGTTTGTCTTTATTTCAATATTGTTTCTTATGAAGTCTTTCACAGTCTTTCAAAAAACTGTTTGACAACCTATATGCAAACCAAACTTTAAATGGCAAAAATATAGAGTTGATGGGATTGGGATTCGTGTATGATTGTGATATTGATTGTGAAATCTGAATTTCCATTAATGAAAGGTAGTCCCTTGGCATAATATAATTACTCCTCGCGGGAGTCAAAAGCCTGGAGTAAGATGGGAGTGGGTGTGAAGGCAGAGTAGAAGAGGCGTTGTAATGTTTCATGGCAAGCATTACAGATCCCCAGTGGCACTTCTAGCAAAAAAAGAAAACTTCATTGGGAAAAGCTGATGCATACAAGTGCCCCAAAATAGAGCAGTGTGCAGAAGATGTGTAGGTTTGTTTAGAATAGAATACCACTCTGCATCTTCTTTGACATTGAATCCAAAGAGTCCCTGCTTTATCTGTTTGGCCACACATTTTAAAAGAACTTTATGTGCCTAACCAGAAAGCAAGTTTTGTCACAAGATATAAATATTCTCATATACACGTTTAAATATGGTGAACACCTGGGAAATAGACATTTTGTATTTATTTATTATTTTTTAATATTTATTTTAAGGTGTTGAAGGAGGGAATATTTCTGTCCAGGACAGATGTTGAAGATTTTCAGAATGAATGTTGTCACTTTTTTGCTGACAATCCTTCTTAGTGTTTGGCGGTACCTATCAATAACGTTTTTATCCGTTATTCTTCTTTACTGATACAGCCTTGCCCTGCTTTGTATACTCAGTCATACAGTATACTTAGTCCTGAGACACTCTCACTCTTACGGCCAATTTACGGTATCCAATCTACCTAACCTGCGTGCCTTTGAACTGTAAGGGACATATAATACAAAAATATATACATTCAAAAGTGTATATATATACATTCAAAGGAAAATATATACATTTTAATGCATACTGTATGTAAATATTTCAAATATGTCAGTGATGTGTAATACATAACAAAGAACATGCTTTGATTTCTTTTGATATCTTTGAAGTAACACTTTTTTTATATAATTAAATAAAAGACTAAATATGTTTTGTTATCTTGACAGTAAATAGTTGCACATCTCCTGCATGTGATATTTCAGCACCAATATCTAATCAACCTTGAGTTTGAACAGGCAAAATAAATAAATAAATAAATATATATATTAGGCCATATTAGGTCATTTTCACAAAAATGAGCAGTCTGAAAAATGGGGAACTGTGAAGTAAAAATTGCATACGTGCATGTCATTTGGCCCATTTGTTACCTGATTTGCATATTTTTTTCTGAATCAATTCCTAAAACAGTGCAGTTTATTCTTAATAAATTTCTAGATTCACCAATCAATTTGTCTTGCATGTTGTGCTTAAAATTGGGTAGGTAGATATAGAAAAGTGTAGCAAACTGCCTTTAGATGTTGTTTAAAGAGACATGCATCATACAAGACTCAGGTTTCAAGAATTCTTTTTTTTAAGCCAATTTGATGAGCCCAGAAATAGAATGAATAATGGAGTTTAAAAGCTCATTATGAGAACAGTAGCTCCCAGTAGCTCAACTTTTATAAAGAAAGAAACAGTTTCTCACAAAAATCTCTGTAAAAGTATTGCAGTCAGGGTGGACAGATGCCGGTGGGGATTGTCTGGTATATTTCCGATTCAATTAAGTACGAATTAAAATAAAACAATATTAAAATTAGATTGGGTGCTGAGGTTGAAGTCATTAAAGTTACAGAGTCAGAGTAATGTCTCTGACAGAGTCTTTTCCTAATTAATATAACGCGTCATGGGAGCAGCCATATGCGGCTCAGGGAGATGAGGTTCATGGGAGATTTTTGATTTTTCTCTCCAAGACCCAATTCTTCTGTGTGGTGAGACATCATTCAAGTGAGAGACTGAATGTTTCAGCTCTGCTCGAGGACAGAGGTGTGAGTCTAATCTTTCTTAAGCACCCTTTTATCCTCCACCTTTTAGAAATGTGAAGGTCACAACTGACTTCACATTCCATGTGCTCAGTGACAGACCCTCACCGCAAGTGTCTCTCGTGATCCTGGCACAGTTCATCAATAACTTTTTAAAAGGTTCATTGATTTTTAAGCGACCAGGGCCAATTGATTTCACTTCACTGCATTATTTGAGGCTTTTTTTTAAACTCTCGTCATGAAGGTCCTAGAGGTCTCGAAGACTTGCAGAATGATGGAACACTGATTGGTCCTGGAACAATTGTGCTCATTGTAAGCTTGTTCATGAGTGCGTCACCTCTGCTAACAAGTTGGTCAAGGACAAGTCAGTCTTTAGCCGTTACAAAAGATGTAATCTGGTGTTCCTTTGCATTTGCTTTTAAACACTCCCCTGCTCCTGAACTCACTTGGTAAAGACCACAGGACGAAGGTCCCTGTTACACAAACAGAAATACAAATTGCAAAGCGTAAAAACGCCAAATAAGTTGGCCATTGTCTGGCCGACCTTCGGTTACAATGCGTCTTGGGAAAATCTACTTTTCAAAGCTTTTTCTCACTCACTGTGTAGGAGACTGAGCCGCAGTTGTAAAAGGGTGTTCGACAAGATGAAGTGGGCAATGTCACCCCACGCTTTTGTTGGGCTTCTCTCAGCATTCACGGCCAAGGTTGCATTCACTACAAAAGGTCTGAATGTGCAAATCATGAAGGTCAGAGATTAATTGATTGACATGATTTCCAGGAGGGCGGGGGGACATTCAGTGAGCTGAGACCAGCATGACAGTTTTAGAAAACGGCGGCTTCAATCAAGGACAAACATGCACCATTGTTTCCCACGCACACATTCGCCCACGAAACTCTCTCTGCGAGACAGCTGTGCACAATACCCCTGGGTGGCACTGAGAAACTCAGCGTTTATTCTGAATCTCATTTGCTTATTTGGAGAATTTTCGAATATATTCACTTGGAATTGCAGTCTGTGAATGGGGGCGTTCTGTAATAAACCGAATTCTCCCGATACACTCAAGGGTTTTAAGAGATGCTGCCACTGCATTAAAGTAATGTAGCGGAAGAATTCTTCCAAAACATGCCTCATATATTTTCAGGCTGAGACTTGATTTAATTTTGCATTGCAGTAGCTACAAAAAAAAAACGTCAGGGTTAAAACAATCTCTCGGACCCTGTTGCAACTGGTTTTGACAACTCGCCTGTAGACGCAGCAACGATATCACATTCCCTCACTCAAGTAAGTATAGGGCAGGGTTTAGAGACCAGGGATTGAAGTTGTATCCTTCAGGTTCTCAACTATTTAAGCCTTGGGAAAATTGACTCTTACTCCAGGTCATGGGAAAGGCCTTCCGAGTTTGCCTTGAAAGACGTCACTACAGAAATAAGGGATCAGAGCTAGCGGGAAGGAAGAAAGCAAGCGGTAGGAGTTGAAAACACTCCTGATAACTGCGGAGCTTGTGTTTTCCTGTCATCTCTATGTTGCTTTAGGGGGAAGCCTCCATGCAGAGGGCTTGATGGAACCCTGCCATATGGCAATAATGGGAGCTCAGGCTCCGCCGGAGAGCCAGGTGTGGACTGTGACGGAATTAACTAATGCGCGCTGCTGCGCTCTGCCTCGCTGCACTGACTCCAGCAGCTGTGGAAAGATGACTTGACTGTAGGGAAAAGGCCAAGAGGACACAAGTGTTTTGATTAGGGGAGCTCGATGTACACGTGTGGAATACTTAGACGTCTGTTTCAAGCTTGGTAGTCAGCAGTGGTGGAAAGAGTACTTCGAATTTGTACTCAAATATAACTACTTTTACACTTCTCAAAGAGTAAAAAAAAAAAAAGGTTTTCACATATAAAGCTCTAAAAACCTTACTGATTATGTTTTAGTGCACAGTTGGGATAGTAGTGGTTAAGAATATCTGAACACTAAACTGTGCTAATATATACATCCACAATGTCATAAAATACTGAAAAATCTTTATAATCTTTATAAATAATCTTTATACTAAAATACCAGATGGCCAGACAGCGATTCAGACAGCAACATTTTTTGTTTGTTTGTTTTTTCTAGTGTATTGACTCACACAGTAAGTAAGTAGTGCGCAGAAAAAAATTAATAAATAAAATAGGGCATTTTTGATTTTATAACAAGCTTAATCCTGTTTTAGTACCAATTGAAAAACTACTGCCATATAGGGATTTTAATATCTCAATATTTGTCGTCCATGCAGTTTTTTTTAAAGGCAATCATTAGTTTTTTAAGTCTTCTAAAAAGACATGTTCACTTTATATGATGAACAGATTTTTATAAAGGCTTTTATTTATATAGATTTTGATCAATTACTGTTACAAAAATCTCTCTTAAACATGTGCTCAGTCTGTGTATTTGTATCTTTAAAATAGGGTAACTTTGTCACAAAATCTTACAGCACAAGAATTAAATTTGAACTGAATTGAATTTACAAAAAAAAAAAAAAGACAGTACAACATGACAACAGCAGCGATTTAACTTAAGAGCCATTTATATTATTTTAGATAAATGAAATATGAGATGGCTTTGACCGTAATGTCTGTGCAATGTAGGGAGATTAGGATATGTATATGTACAAGTCATAGAAACATCCCATTTCAAAACATTTCTAACGTACTTACATTGTAAAGAAATTAAAGTATGATTGAAAGACTGTACAAAAATTAGCACAAAGAATCAAATCAGAATCATTTCAGATTGTACAGGAAGAATGGAGTCGCGGTCTGTTTGAAGTTTGTTGCAGTGCAATGGAGACTTGGAGACACGACAGGCAAAACTTAACTTACACGAACTCTCACAGAAAAAAAAGTAACGAGACAAGACTGGTTTTCTTCTCATTGTGTCTGGGCATCAGCATGTATGAGTGCTGGAGCATGTGGAACGGCTCTTAAAGAACGCAAAAGGTGGCAAAAAACATAGTTTTATCAGAGGCTAAGGGCTAAGAGCGTAATTTGAATAGTGTCTTGAGCTTTTATACTCATCTTTGGACATCTTTGGAGGGTGTGGTGATATTTCTCCACCCAATTCAAATATTACCTTATTAGGTCAGGTGTCACATTGTCCAAATTTTCCCGCTCTTGCAGAATATAATTCTGGACATGATTTCTATAAAATGAATGTGATACATTTGACTAAGAATTGGTGGGAAGAAACATTTCAAGCAAGAAGATTGAAGCAAAACTTAACACGGATATTAAACTATCAGCCATTCAATAGTTATTTAAAATACATATACAATCAGTGATTAACACATGATAATTCAAGTTGTGGACTTGTACAAGACTTTCTGGTGCATTCCAATTACAACCAATACCATTTTCAGGCGGATGCGAGGAGAGAGCGAAACGCAGCACCTGCATCACAACATAGTGCTCCTTTTTCTTCGTTCAAAATTTGCAGAATGTATATGATGAGCGCGTACAACATGAATTCTGCTTTAAAACTGCCAATCTGTCTTATCCCGAATCTTATATTTAAACTATTGTATCCTGGTCAGGCCGTCACCACTGCAGAGTTACACATACGTTAATGAATCGCCGTAGACATAAACATGGAGAAGTAGCTCCGGTTAGAATGTTCTTTGTCAGCTTCTCCTGGTTTAGATATCAATGCTTTTATTGGTCCGTTTTTGATGGGATATCTTTATTGGCTACTGAAATACATTAAAGGTTTAAATATCAATTAAAAATGTGGGCGTACTCGGTAACGGACTATGATTTAAAAGTAACGAAGTAGATTATTTTGCTAAATTTGTACTTAAGTACAAGTAAAAGTACAGCTTTAAAAATACACTCAAAAATGTATAAGTACATGAAAAAACTACTTAATTACAGGAACGTTGTAAAAAATTACAGAAATTTGTGATTGGATACCTCCACCACTGGTAGTCAGCAAATGAAGGCAAAGCTGATGCATCGGAGGAAATGGATTATGTCCAGAGCGGCATGTGTCATAGCCTGAGACAGAAAATATGATCAAACCCCTGCAAATGTTTGGCTACACTGTGAAATCCCATTACACCATACCTGCTGAGTGAGGCAATGTTTTACACAGCATCACACCAACTTCCTTTCTATTTCCTCAGCTGGTCCAATGAACCGATTTGAAACTGATGTTATAGTCAGTGTGGATGAACTTAGCAGTGTATGGATGTAGAGAATGTAATTACTCTGACTGTTTTTACAAAGAGTCCTTGAAAGAATTCGACATTGAAGTGCAGTCTGCTCACTCAACAAAGACACGCTGTATTTCCTCAGTTGGGCTGACAACAAGTGAAAGCCTTTTTTATTTTTTGCTGTCGCACCTTTAACATTTTTATATGGAAATGAACGGTATATATTATCATCGCCTTACCTCTGTGAGCTGCAATTTTGAAAGTACAGTCTATGAAAATTTGACCATTTCAAATATTAAACTGACACAAAGACATTTGAATATGTGTCATTGAACATTCAAGAACTTTTAAATGGTCCTCTTCCTCCATATTTCTAAACACTGACTCTGTACTTCTGCCCACATCAAGTGCGATCTTTTCTACGAAACATGTCAGAAATGAGCAAGGGGAGTGTTTGTGTTGCATACCGTTTTTTTTACATTTTGTTTTTAAATGACTGATTATTACGCTATAGACAATTGTTCATTGTCTGTTATCATTTATAGTCCTTCGAAGCTGCACTAAAACTGTAGTTTTGACCTTTTGGAGTTAATTGAAGTGAACTAAACCCTGGAATGTTTTCTTTGAAAACCTTAATTTCTTATCGACAGAATAAAGAAATATACAAACATCTTGGATGACATGGGGGTGAGTAAATTATCAGGAAATTTTCATTTGAAAGTGAACTAATCCTTTAAGGCTTTTCTAGGAGTCATGTTTTGTCCTTTGTGTATATTTAACCCGAACAGAAGGGAAAGAAACAGAAGGAAGAGAAACCATCTGTAGTGATAGAGCAGCAACAGGAAAAGGAAACAAACACTGACACTGTTGTGCATCTAGCGTGTGATTGTGTAGTGATATTTCCACAGTCATGCTGGATTCTAGCTGTGGTGTTAATGAAGAGCACCATGTGAATAAGGCGTGCTGAGTAAAACACGTTCTGTACATTCAGTAAAGAGCTATTGGTAATGAATCTGTTAGTGCTGGGTAAAACCTGGATTTGCCTTACACGGTCACCCTTCGACTGCATTAGGAAAATAAATAGTCTTAGGAGCTAAAAACCCATAAAATGATTTGCTGGATGCAGTTTTATGTCTGGTGTTGACATATCTCCTATTGAAGCCATAAGTTAAGCAGGGCATATGAAAAGGCTTCTGAGCAAGCCTTTGCTGCTGTATGGTAAACTGCTGAATGTGGGACAATCACGAAGAGAGCTTTCAATTGAACAAAATATTTGTAGTACATAATTAGTCATCAATAGTTTTAATCCTTTCAGCAAAATGCTAGCACAAGCAGAATAGAAAACAATAAAGCCATAGCTATATTGAGATACTGAGATATTTACTAATGGTAAAAGTACATTTTTATTGTCATTGTTAGTTAGCTGTATTGTTTAGTTATTTTTAACCTAATGCAAAAAGTGCAGTTTGATTGACATCAACTATAAAGCACAATGAAAAATGTTATGTTTTTGGTAACACTTTACAATCTGTTGACAATAAGTACAATTAGTACAGCTTCTAAATATTATCTGTTAACTGTTTGTTATATATAGTATATATATTATAGCAGACATTCTACTGACTATAACCTACTTTGCAAGTGCATTTTGACATATTCAAACCCTAACCCTACCAGTTTACAAATAATGAGTTTTAGTACTGTAGATATGTATGTACTGTACAACGTTACTCATAGTCAACAGAATGTGTTAAACGGACCATCAACATAAAGTAAAACCATCCTTTATTTTGGAAAATTAACTCTTCAGTTTATAATAATAATGGTTACTTAGCAAACATTAAAATATTATACTGTGCATATGCATACATCTTTTTAGGGTAAAATGTGACCGCATGTTTTCGAGAGATTAAACCAGTTAGTATCCTGGCTCCTTTTGAGTAGTGCAAACATTCCATCCGTGGTAAGATTCACAATGATCTATAATCCAAGTATATTGGGGGAAAATTACACACTTAAATCCCACCACTTGAACATTCCCAGATTTTTTTAGCATCCCTTCGCTTTTCCCGCTGCATGCTCAACTGACTGGAAAACCTGGACATAGCATCAGCTCTTACAGATGGAGGACCCTCTTAACTTTAACTCCAGGTAACAGGGCGAAATGACAGGCTATTGAGCAAGGGATTATGGCAGCTTTTGCAAGGTTAGAAGCGCTGACCCTGCACAGCTCTCGCATGAGCAGCAACAATGGCATTTAGAGCACCAGTGCCAAGGGTGCTGGCATTCCGTAATGAGATGTGCGGCCATCTGCCACGGCATCTTTGGGATACTGAAGACACCGTATGCTCCGCGTGTGTTTACTACTCCAGGCACAACCCTCACAAGGTGACTGCCAGCATCCTCTGTAGACTTCGATTTGCTTCAGCCCTACCACTTGTTTCTCTCTGCTTTGGCTTTCATTTATTTAGTTTAATGGATGAGTTAATTAATTGGGGTTTTCACTTAAACGTTTTAGTTTGAATGACTGAAAACAAGATGAAGAAGACATTGAGGATTCTGATACGCAGAAATAGACAAACACACAGGCATATAACCTCAAGTGTACAAAAAAAGCAGGAAATGACAAAGATGCTGCCAAGCAGTGCCCTTCAGTTATACCGAGAACCTCTGAGCTTGGAATTAGACGAAGCCCTGAGTAATTAGTTTCGACATTTCATTAAACATTGTGTAGCTTCAATGCATAAATTCAGAGGCTCACACAAATATGGAGGCTATAATGAGCTACGAATATGAGCTGTTTTCATGGAAGTCCAGACAGTGATTCTTCTTTAAACATGACTCACCATTATGCAAGATTTAATGAATCTGAAATATAGTCAGCAGTGGCCTTTGAAGGTTCTTTCTCTCTCTGAAATGAAAGCGAGATAGAAATAGAGAAAAGGTGCAGCACTGAATTAAAACTAGGCCATGCTGATGAAGTATCTCTTGCCTCTCCAAGTTTAAGGGTCGGAGTGGGCTGCATCTGCTGATGGCAAATGTCGTTAGCATATTTAACTCAAGCTCACTTGATAGATATCCAGTACATTCTTATTGGTATGTTCATATGCTTATCTGAAAATCACACTTGTGTGTCAATGAACTGTAATGAACAATTTGGCATTGGTTAAATTATTTCCCTCAATGTATTACTATTGAAAGGCAGACAATGATGAAACATCCTTTTTGCCCCGGTAAAGTAGTAGTTGCAATGACTGACAAAACTAAAGAGCCAAACCTTGATCCTTTAGGGTTTGACATTTTAAGAGCATCTGAACAATTTGACCAAGTAACACTACGCATAATGATAACAATATGGCCCGGTTTCACAAACAGGGCTTAGCTTAAGCCAGGATTAGGCATTAGTTAAATTAAGATATATAAGCAACGTCTACAAAAATGCCTTACAATAAAATATGACAGGTGTGCATCTTAACACAGAACAATGACACTGACATGTTTTAAGATATGTCTGAGCAAGATATCTTCATCTGATACAGCTCAAACATGCAATTTAGTCTGGGACTAGCTTTTAAGCCTTGTCTGTGAAACTGGGGGTATATGTTTAAGTTATCAGAATCAACATAATACTGATGTTTTTATTCAATGTGCATTGACTGTTCTGCACATTTGCAAATCCTTTAATTATAATTAACAAAATGTAAACACAATTTAAATAAGAGATACATAGTTAATTAATTACAACAGTGTTTTTGCGTTAATTAATTTTAGCTATATTGTTAATAATACTAAGGCCTAGTTTCATAGACAGGGCTTAGCCTAAGCCAGGATTAGGCCATAGTTCAATTAGGACATCTAAGTAATTTTATAAACACGCTTTAAAAAAGAGAAAGAGAGAGAAGAAAAGAAAAATTATTAGTGTGTATTTTAAGACAAAACAAAGATTCTTTCAGTTGGAACAGACTAGGGTTAAGCTTGTGCAACCGTTACATGAATACATATTCACACACATAAATGTGCATGAATTAGGATAAATTGATACAAATAAATCAATGTGGTCAATGCATTTTCCAAACAGAATGAGTGTGACAGTGTAACTTTTTGTTTCACTTTATTTTTATGGTCCCTTTAACGTATTCTGTTGATTATAAGTAACATTGCTAGAGTGCTAGCAGAGTATTAGTAGACTGGTAGGGTTAGGGTTAGAATAAGTTGATATGTACTTGGAAAGTCTTATAGTACGTAGAGCATCTTTTGGAAGACCATCATAAAGTTAGCAGATATTAATTAGAGCAGTGGTTTTCAACCTGTGGGCCACGGAAATAGAAATTGTAATATTGTTAATATAATAAAAAATGTCTAGTTTGCTGATCTGTTATATATATTTTCTGTTTATTCAATACATTACCAGTTTATTCAATAAAGACAATTAACAGCTTTGTTTCTGAGGACTTAGTTAACCCGACAAAAAAAGCGGGATTGTTTAAATTTTTTTGCAGTGGGCCGCGGAAGCATATGTGTTTGGCTGTGTGGGCTGTGAGTTAAAAAAGGTTGGGAACCACTGAATTAGAGTGTACATATATTCTAATGAGAGTTAGTTGACATGTAGGTGCAAAGCTACTTATTGTCAACAGATTGTTCAAAACGGACCATCAAAATAAAGTGTTACAAACTTTTTTGTTCTTCTGACCTTCCACTGATATTTATTTTCACGCAGGTACAAAAAAAAATATGCTACAGCTTCTCTCATGGTTTACCTAAAACAGTTATTTGTGTGGACAAGGCTTGGTAAAAATCTATAAATGCCTTAGTAACTAGGTTTAGAAATGTAGCCTTGAGTCTAGCTTCACAATGTTTGCCACAATCTATCCTAAAAAAAGGAATGTGTGTATGGCAGATTAAAGCATGACCCCATTTCCCCAGAGCACAACAGGTTTATTAACTTGACTCAGTGGTAAAGGTTCATGACCTCAGAATAATCAACTGCATTCGAAGTGCCTTCGAGGTAATTTGAGAAAGTTGAAATGTACTCTAACAAGGCTGCATAGCTAGAATGAGCCAAATTGCTCATGAATTGATCATGAGCTATTAACATAAAATAGCTCATGAGTATGGGGCTATCTGCTTCTGAATATGTGTTGTTTTTCTTTCTTTTCTTTCTTTTTTTTCAAATGAAAACAATTCTCAGATGCTTCATGTGTGTGGGAGGTGAATTGTAGATTGAGACTTCTGTGTCTATGTTTTCAGATGTTGTCATACTGCAGGTGCACTGCTGGTGAAACAAAAGATAATATAACATAATAACAACCATAGGGGCTACCAGATTTTGGCTGTTTGAGAGAATGCGATTTTGGTAACAAACTGACTTTCTCAAACCCAGGCCCCATTGAATTAATTTGTTTGCTAATGATATTCACTGTCCAAAAGGCATTAACAAAGTGATTCATAAATGGTAAAAAATAAAAGTATGGCGAAAGTGGCTTGTGGCCCAGTGTGGTGACCCATACTTGGAATTTGTGCTCTGCATTTAACCCATCCAAGTGCACACACGACAGTGAACACACACCTGGAGCAGTGGGCAGCTAGTGCTGCAGGGTCTCACCTCAGTCATCGTATTGAAGGTGGAGAGAGCGCAAGACATTCACTCCCCCCCACCTACAATCCCTGCCGGACCTGGGACTCAAACCCGCAACCTTCGGGTTAGAAGTCCAACTCCCTATCCGTTAGGCCACAACTTTCTCACGACACCTGCAAATAAAAAAAGGCATCTCCTGACATCTACTGTAGGATATTCACAGTCATTAATATCATAATCAAGTCCCCTGTGGTTTCTAACAACAAAAGTGTTTAAATTAAGACTTTCCTTGCAGCATTGTTGGTTTCCTGATAAAAGATCAGTCCAGATTAAAATATATGGTGCCCTGTCTGTCAAATCAAGAGATCTCAATATGTCATTCAATAATTGTAGATGATGCATTGCAAATAAAATCCTTTGAGAAGTAAGTTGTCTCATAAACTGTGTCATATAAAAGGCCACTGCAATCATGCTGTGGCTGAGCTTGTTACAATCCCTCTAAATACCTGTTTATTCCTGATGGCACATAATAAATAGCAGATTTTAGAGGTCTAGCATCATGTTTTCATTCTGTTAACTGCAGTATCAGGAGAACAAACTTGATCTTCCCAATTAACAGCTCTAATAAAAGTGTAAAAGAGGGGGAATTAATGACACATTTTAATTAAAAAAGTCAAATGGAAAATAAATCACAAACAACTTGCATGCGTCGTCTCCGAATAGCAGAATTCCACTTGGGAGTTTACGGAATTATTTTCATTGGGAAATAACCCTGTGATCTAACATCAATGTCTCATGTAGGGCAAGGTATTTATGCTAGTATAATTTTATTATTTGGTTTATCATGTATATAATTGATCATAATTTAATTATGTAATTTAATATACAAATTAGGTGTGTTGCTAATTAATTCAAATTGTGGAAGAGTTCACTGACAGGTAACTGACATCACCTCAACAAATTGTTCACTGTTGCATTGACTGTTTTTGGCTTGTTATTTTATTTAGGGGCCAAGCACTGAAGGTGTGAAGGCACCATACTGAAATCATTGGCCTTATTAGGGGTAGTTGTAAGCATTATTGTAGTTGTAAGCATTATTATTAGTATTATTGTTCTGCCTTAAAACAAATCATGCAGCGTAAACCGTAAGGTCTAGAGAGCTGAAACTTGGTCAGATGGTAGTAGTCTTGCTCGCTAAAATTTTCTATTCATCAAATAATCCTGAAAAAATAAATAAAATAAACATAATTTATGTATAAAGATTATTAAAACTCATGTATCATGCTCATGATGACGCTGATAAGAACTTGCACACTGAGTTTTGAACGTACAGATAAGAGCAATACATCCAACACAGTCTCACGAGCAATTCGTACATATTCGTACGAGGTGCCAAATTTGTGCCAATTCGTACTAATTCGTAC
>JAUCNO010000152.1:1149175-1167183 GCA_032353835.1 Enteromius viviparus
CTTCACTGAAAGACTTTAATCAACATTTGCATTCAAAGACTTTCAATTCTTTCAATAAATATTATTAACTATTACTTTACCTGCTTGTTCTCTCCTCCTTACTACTGCACTGAGCGTTACAACTGTCTTTTAAAAATAAAGGGTAAAAATAATAAAATAATAATAAATAGTGAACTTTTGGTCACATTTTTATTATTATTTTTTAAAGTTCGAGTATCATTATTAAGAAATCAATAACTACAACTTTTGGCTACTTAATTTGCTACTATTTAATAGTTAGTGTGGTAGTTTTTTAGTTTAGGTATTCAGTAGGATTAGAAATGTACAATAAGGTCATGCAGAATATGTGCTTTATAAGTACTAATAGCCTGGTCAAACAGCCTGTTTATTAATATTTGGCATACTAATAAGCAAGCAATGAACATGTGACTGGAGTAATGATTGTGGAATAAATTACAATCTGAAATTCCTGTCCTTTTTTTTATATATATAATTATGTACTGCATTAGATGCACTTTTCTTATGGCCTCCGACTTTTGGACTCCTCTGTATTCAACATCTCTCTTGGTTTTTCATCAAAGTGTAGAATTACCGTCATGTACTCCATTTCATAAGAATAAGGCTGGGTGTAATGCGTGTTCTGGATGTTCACAGCAATGCATACAGCCTTATCACACCAAAAAGAGCTTCATTGTGTCTGCCATTCATCCTGCACCTTTGTCACCACAGCGAGAAGTCATGTCTCTGAAATATGTATATTGAGTCTAGCTCAGTAATCATGTCACACAGACTAATTAATGAATTATAATTTGTATTAAGTCTTTCAGATCTTGCCCAACTATCCTCAACACATACATATGACCTGTGAGTTAGATCTATATGTCCCCACAATAAATAATCCTAACATTCATTCAGCAGATCAGTGTTTGGCACAACACACTAGCCATAATCGCCTGTTGCTGCAGTTTCTCTATTATTTACTTTTGGCGGCAGTCTAAGCGAGAAGCAAACTAGATCGATTACACTGCAGAGAGCCCTCTGTAGATTATATAGATCTCTAATGAATACTGCAGACCTATATTTCAGAACTTCACAGACTAAAAGGCCAACTTTATAAATGTAAGATCACCAATAAGCAATGCCTTTGGGAAACCACAGGGGAGCTTGAGACTGTAGTTTGCTGCAAATCAGACTCTGCTTATAGAAGACAAAACAGCAGATTTTGTTCAATACAACTACGCTACTGAATTTGACCAAACCAACGAGGTGAAGAGCTCTTTGTTCTGGGATTGCAGCATGTGTTTGATTTCAAACTATAGTAGCAAAACAGTCAGGGGTAACACTTTAATTTAGAAATCAATTCTCACGATTAACAGTTTGAATTGTGTTGTAGAGGAGGTTGAAATGGGTATTATTTGTGGTTTGTCAGTAAATGCAATATGTCAAATAAAATATAAGATTCAATTAAATAAAATTAGTCACTGTATCAATATTTAATTGCAAAACAAAATATTGATTTAGTTTGAAAAAAAAAAAAACATAAAATACAATTTGGGATTTTGTATTTAAGATTGTTTTTAAGATTACTGAGTAAATAAATTAAATAAATGATTGGAACGTCTGCAAAACTTTATAGTTCAAAACAAATGGCCATGTTGCATCGCCTTATTTTATGTTAATATTTCATATCTTCCAAGTGTTTCTCAAGCAGGATACATGCAGTAATGATGGTTCTCTGAATGAATCTGTGCATAGAACAAAATAAGTATGCTAAATAAGCAGAGGCAAAGGAATAAATATCTGCTTTGTTGCTATTTTTGCAAGATGCTTTAGTACTGTTTTAAGAGTCACACATTATATATTAAAGAATTAAGATTTGTTTCTGTCCAAATAAACACTTTTAACTAAATACTTCTGGATTAGTAATATGACCTGTATAATACGTCAATCTAAAAATCTGAATCAGTATTTTTATTTTACAGAGAATAAAGTCACTGAACTGAATCAGACTATATTATTATTTAACCTGAAGAAGCATTGCTTTACAATCAAGCCTAAAGGTTGTTAAAGAATAAATCATATTATGAGTAATGCAAAGCATAATCGCTAGGCAGCCGGTCTGAATGGAATAGAATTATAGGTTTCAATTTCACCATAGTTTACCTTTATACAGTATTTGATTTCACATCTTTGTAAAACTGAATACAGATACAGCAATATATTTTAGCATTTGAACATCTCCAGGTAACTATTCCGTGGCTGGATAGTACAGCAGGTACAACTCAAACTTTAAACCTGGAGTTAGTCATATCTTCAAAGTTACAGAGAAAGAGAGAAAAAATAATGACATTCTTTTGAAAAAAATAACCCCCCACAGTCTGCACCATATACCATACTCACACTGCTTTGTCACCAGGTTTCCATGGTTACCTCTTTTGGTGTCTGAGGTATATCTGCTCCATGATTAATTATACACACAAAAGTTCTGCTTCACGGAATCCCACAATGTAGGTACTGCTCCTGGAAAGGCTTCATTTCATACGCCGACTGCAAATGAGGGCTATCAACACTATTTATTACATACTCAGGCACTAAGGCAGGGACAATTTGAGGTGATTCATTGATGGTAGGTCAGGGGTGCAATTCTCAACAAAGTGTGCCAGTTAGGGACTGCATTCAAACTCTATTAATTGACATGTTAAATTACTTAAGTGCATTGTTTTTTTTCTTTTCTTGATATCTTGTGTTTTTACGTTCTGTTCCTTCTCCAATGCACACAAAAGATGACTTACTCCGCACTATTACTAATGCTCTTATTACTAATTACAACTTTGGTATTTCCCCAGTGTGTGTGCTGTTCTGCATTCTCTGGGCCTTCAGAGTTCTGACAGGCTAATTTATTGTTGTCTTGAGTGCTTCTAGAGTTTGCTACAGTGTTACAAGGGGTTGCCATAGAAACACGTCATCTCAGTCAGAGAACAGCATATTATGGATGTGAAGGCCAGAAAGTGTTCTCTATTCTTTGAAATTTTGTTAGATGTGTCAGAAAATCTAGGGTAAGGTGTTATACAAATTTTTGTTTCATAAAATTGGTTTACCTTAATATATATTTTGGTTTATCATAAAATTGTTTTATTGGCGTTTCATCTTCCTGCACTTTTATATGTAAGAGGTATTTTTCTCTGGTAACACATTATTTTAGGGTCTCTAACTAGTTGCTTATTAACATGCATATAACTTGCTTATTAGCTTACATTACTTGCATATTACTTATTCTTATTAGCCATTTATTAGTACTAATTAAACAAGTTTAATGCCTTATTCTACATGACCTTATATTCTACATTCCTAATCATAAACTTAACGATTAACTTACAGTACTAGTAACTATTAATAAGCAGCAATTTAGTCATAGTCATAATAGTGAATTAGTGTTCTATATTCTAAAGTTTTGCATTCTATATGAAAGTTACATTAAAACTGGTTTAATCTTGGATTTATTCCTTCATACTATCATAATTTATATTCAGAACTTTTCAAAAGACGTTCATGCATATGTTTAATTGTTTTATGCTTGTCCCAGAACTAGAATTACAGTCTTAAACTGTTGTTTTATTTCCAAAAGTATTTCTATACTATGAGTTCTCATAGCTGAAAAAAATTAGCACAATGATTTGATGCACTTTGTTTTGTTTCGTAAAGATAAATGAGCTAATGTGACAGGTTGGAGAATGTGTGTTTATATGTAGCACAGCAATGCTTACCTGGAGTGTAATGCATATGAAATTCACACAACCTCCACTTTCACACTTAAAGAGTCACATAGGCTGTGATTTTAATTCACACTCTGATGTTTTACTCACTCTTTCTACATGAGTCCTTTAACTTGTGAGCCCAGAGAAGCTGACATTCATGTGATCTGAGTCATAGTCCTCGACACGAGATGATTCACAAGTTTTCACTGTGGTAATCTATCATTTATCTTGTTTGTGATGTGAAGTTTGCCATCCCTTAAAGGCTGCTGGGTCTGTTGCTGTGCCATAATTAAAGTGACTTGAGGAGCACAACCCATGCTCACCCCTCCAGACATACTGTCAAGTGAAGTATCCATGATCCAACAGGGCCGCCTACTCATTTAACTGTAGGGGAGCTGTTAGGAAATTCACTAAAGCACCACGCCCACAACAGAGTGACTGCCTCGGAGTGCATGGGGCAAACAGAATCTTTCACCTCTGTTGCTGCTGGCTAGGCATTAAGGCTCTTTGGCTGACTGTTCTTGCCTTTTAATAAAGGTTAACTCTGGAAACACTTTGACCGCTGTGGCGGATGAAGCCGTAGTGTTTAGGCAGACTCCCAATTAATCTTTCCAGAGTAGTGGCCATTGGCTGTAATGATGTAGAGGGCTCAAATTAAGTTGTACACCGGTGTCTGACAATGCTTTTGAGATAGCTCCAATTTACATCACAGCACTAATGAAGATGTTTCATTTGCGAATCAAATGGATTCCTGAGTCTGTCAGTTACAAAATAGTCCATTAAAAAGTGAGCTTATTAAATGAGTCATCAAAGTTGTGGGTGAAAGGAGGGGAGGATGGGAGGGGATCCAAGAAAACAGAGCAGAAATGCACTTAAAACACTGGCTTTGAGATCTAAATGAAGTTGAGGTGGTTCTGTTTTGCAGAAAGCTTTGAAAGTAATGAATGTTTTAAAAGTCGAATGCACTTATCTTTGTTGAAACATCAGCTATTTTTGAATGCAACCAAATAATCAGTTGAAAATCAGATTTGAAGGTTCAGTCAGACTGAAAAAAAAAGGCTTCATGAAACACCTCAGTTGATCCGATTAAGCTCAAACTGAATTTTGATTAAATCAAAAGGTGACCAGAAATATTCAAATTAATTAATTTATTCCAAAAATATATTTTGCTCACATGAATGAAAATGTGAATTGGATAGAAAATTTTAGGTTTCTCATAACCATAACTAATTCAGTCTGGATTCAGATTGGATTATTTCAGAGTAGTGAAAATGAATGCATTCCTCTAATGGGAAATTGTAAATTCATTGGTGAATTTTGAGGAATCTGCACATCCATTTCCACACCATGGACAGCGTCACAGTAACAGCTCAAACTGTAGGGAAGCGGTTGCATTTGACATGGCTGAACGAGCATCACTGGATCGTCAAAGCTTGTTAGTCCCTCCTGACCCGTGCACTTATAAATGCCTTTTATAAACATGTTTTATGCATTAGTTATTCATTAATTATTATTTGTTTATTAGTACCTAAAGACTTCATATTCTGCATGACATCCCCGATCCTACCCAATACCTAAACTTATCTTACTAACTATTAATAAGCAGAAAATTAGCAGTTATATATATATATATTTGTTCTTTCTCTTTCAAATTTAAATTCTGATTAACAGTCCTTTGAAATTTAAAATAATTTAAATTCCAGTATTGTTACATAATAATATTGGATAAACTTCCACATACTGTTACAAAAGAGACGAGGACATGTGGATTCATACGCAGAGTTTTATTCGTAAACATGGTCAGCTGCACAGGCAGGGTCGATGAACGGCAAACAGGTGTAGAGGAGGCAAAAGAATAGTCCTGAGGGATAGCAGGGGATCGATCGATCAGCAAACAGAATCCAAGAGGGGCACAGGAAGACTGAACACAAAACAAAGGTAAGCTAGACAAAGAAACACAGGAAAACGCTTCGTACGAACTAGGTTCAATACTCCACGAGGACCGAATCACAAATGGGACTTTAAATACAAGAAGACGAGAAAGCGATATGATAAGTGAGGAGGAGCTAATCAAAAACCATAGTAACAAACAAGGGGGCAGAGACACAAGGTAACAGACATTTTCAACATAAAAGTCTACAGCTGATTAGACAGGGAAACACCGACAGTCCGGGGGTGGAGTGCCCTCTAATGGAGTTCGAGGGCACTCCAGTTGGCATACGTAACAGATAAAGATATGCATATTATTTGTCTTAAAATTGTGTGCAGGTTTTTTTTTCTGAATATGTTGAATATTACAGTAGCAATACTGTCACAATCATTTTGACGACTATGTAAAATTTGTACAATATTGTGAATATTGAATGTTTCAAATTCAAGCATATTTTCCCCAAATAACGCGCAAAATGTCCAACATTATGTCCTACGTAGCTTTCATTGGTGCGGTTGCTAGATATCACAAGTTCTAATCCCAAAATCAGCTTCACTGTTAAAATGATACATTTTTTGCCCAGTGTTTTGTTTAAGCAATCTGGGAACCATAAAAAATAAATAAAATGGCAAACTGATTCTACCCTTTAGATCTGAAAAAAGGTCTATAAATGTCAAATTGTCATTTTCAAAGCCACTCAGATGAAACGGCACATAATGGAAGAGCAGCCGTCATTTAAAGTCACTAATACTCTAAAACAATAATTGTGTATACAGCTCTCGTGAAGGAAGTATTCTGAAGCTCCAAAGCAAAGACCAGAGGCAACTCTAAATAAACTGTTATTTATGCCAGTCAGTTTCCCAAAGCTGAAATGTCAAAGGATGTCTGTACTGTGAATAATTCCTGACCTTTCGCCTCCTGTACTTAATCATGCTTTTGCGTAGGCTATTGTCCTCAGAAATCATAAACATCACTGGCAATTATACGAAGCTTAACATTTATATATGATAAACAAGCATCAGCATGAGCTGGTTCTCAAACAAAACATTTATAATTGCACATTATACATGTCAGACCAGCTCAAATCTGTGGCCCGGTCCTCGTATAGACAGCGGGCAGATGTATTGTTCGGCACACCGCCATCCACAGGAGTGCAGAGTGGGTGTCTCTGGGATCTTAAATAATTCAGCTCTCTAAATTAGATTTTCCTGACATTAATGAATGTATTAATGAGGCCCATTGACACACTACCTTATGCAAATAAGCTAAGATGCAAGGAGAGGGAACAAAAGTTAAATAGGTCACTGTGAACTTGGAGAGGAGACAGGGGATAAGGGCAACTCTACCAAGCTCATTACTTAATTACCATCATTGGCCTCCGCAGAGTGTCGCGGTAGGGGTTCTGCCTATTTTCATTGTGATTATAATTATACCTGTAACAGTAGAAAATGGGGTGTGCACAAAAGGATAGAACAAGCAATTGTCTAATCTATCCTACGTGACCGATACGACCTTCTTTCAAGCACAGACAGAAGATCATCTCCCAAAGCCTGGTGAGCTGCCTACAGGGGCAATATGGGCTACAGCATCACGGATCTTAACTGTGCCGCCTTTAGAAATAAGGCATTCTTCATGAAAAGCCCATCCCAGAATGCACTGTACAGTGCTCGGAGGAAGAATAAATCCAAAATGACTGTCAAAGGGAAAGGAAAATTAATGATTCAAATTACTAATGATATATTAATAATACATTTTATAAAGTTAATGTTAATATTTTAATACATTAATGATACGTATATTAACATTAATTAAGAATTATGTGGTATACATGCATTGTTTCATTTATTGTGTGTATGTGAGTGTGTGTTTGTGTGTGTGTGATTTGTTGTAAATATGTTATATATTTTAAAAAAAATATATTAATTCATACGAAAGCAAAGCCGAATTTTCAGTTAATCTCATTCTTCACTTGATTCATAAAAGTATAATTCAATTTAGTGATTTTATTTTTTTGTTTAGTTTTCTTTTAATATATATATATTTTTTTAATAGACAAAGTAAATATCATTCATTGATAATACAATTACTTTTAAGGAAATTATAAATGTATTTCCTATTAATTACTTTTACTATTATCAAGAAACAAAAAGAGGGTTTGCTTTATCTCAATGCTGTATTAAAGTGAGCATCCACAACATTTGACAATAGATTGTACCTATTAGCGTGTCCTGATTTTGCCAAGTTCGGTGTTTCACTAGGTCCACATACTGCATTTTGTTGACCCTGGAACAACATTTTAATGCAAAAATAGTCTTGACCATATCTCTACACCTAAACCTAACCTTATCAATGAGTAATGCCTAAAATCAGAGGGAATAAATAAACGACACTGATGTACAAGCACAAAACACTGATTGTAAGCCTAAACTTAACAAAAAAGCTCAATTGGTTCTTCAAATCTGATTGGCTAATCACAAAGATGTTGTCCCAGGTTAACCTGATTTTTTGGTATGGTTACCACTGTCAATTAGGGTTCAATATTAGGAAAATGGGTTGAGTTTATATAATTGCAAAGTAATGAGTGAAAGTTTATCACATTACAAGTGTTTCTGGAGGTGATGAGCAAATTACATGCCTTTGGATAAGTCATTGTTGGACAATTGTCATTATTGAGTGACATTTTTCAGCCTGATGACTACTTAATTTACCCTTGTAAAGCACCAAAAGTGCTTTTTTTTCTTGTAAAGACAGATCAATCGCTGAAAAGAACAGGTTGGCGAGGGTGGCACTACACATCCCTTCTTACTGAAGATCCAGTGCTAGAATGTGAGAGATATTTACTTAATAAGCCAAGAGGATTTAAATTAAACTATGACAGAGGCTCTTTATAGTTTTTAAATGGATGTGCCAAAAGCTGCTTATATTCTGTGGGTAAACATGACTACTCCAGACCCTTCATTTTAAAGTATACACTTAGAGAATGCCTATGTGCTGTGTTTAGTGTTTTTGAAATGCTGGATGACCATCTGATACATTCAATTGCAGACTATTGAATACACTTACATATAGGCTATGTTTTTAAAAACCATATGTAAACAAACCCACTCACAAGCTGCTTTACTTTCACAGTCTTACAGTAGTAGAGAGAATGAATAAAAAGTAAACAAGGTCCAAGGTCCCAGCAAAAGGGAGCATTAATCACCATAATAGAGCCGTCAAATTAAACACAGCTATCGACAACAGAACAACATCAACAACGCTAGAGAACTAAACATTTATTAATACTGAATAACAATAACATTTGTACACAAAAGGGACTGATCAGGACTTACACTCGGGACCACATTTTTATAGGTATTATATATATATATATACATATATATATATTAAACTATATACCTGCTACCATGCATCCCTTTGATGAAAACTCTGGTCACAGAGCATAATTACCATAATTAACTTTATTTTAAATATGAAGGCTTACTGTCACACCACTGAGCTGCACTGATCCCAGTGCAGCAGGTTACACACACTCTCAGTCACCTGACTATTAAAATAACGGCACCTGAATCCAATCTGGGCAGCATGTATATAAACCGCAATCTTCAGGCGATGATCAAGGTAACATCATTTGTACTTACCTCATACCTACTTCAAAGGTTTATCACGGCCTTTCTGTCTCCGCTGTTAAGTTTGATCAGCAACAGCACTACAAGAAGTTCCTCTCTGATATCTGCTACACGGAGTATATTAAAGGATTGGATTCAGTGGAGCTGCTCACCTCAATAGTTACCCACAAGGAAGACACCAATTTCGCAGTAAATCACCTGTATCGCTCTGTTGTGAGAAACCTTTAGACGTACCTGCTTTAATCTAACTAATTGTCTAATTTCTTGTGTAAAACCACAGCCACCGGACTTGATGTGCCTGCTCCACGACTATAGAAAGCCCTGAAAATACAAAAATCTTAGATATCCCATGTGAGTACCTTGACTTTATGGATGTTTTTTAGCAAACATGCTACTACACAATTACCACCTCACCGTCACTGGGATTGTGCCATAGAACTTTTACCTGACGCTAAACTACCCAAAGGTTGTGTATACCCTTTATCTCTTCCCGAAACACAGGCCATGAATGACTATGTACGAAAGGCCTTGGAACAACTCCTTCAACATCCTACTCCTTCAACATCACCAGCAGCCTTGAGTTTCTTCTTCGTGGCCAAGAAGGATGGGGGTTTACGTCCCTGTATTGATTAACAAGCTCTAAACCAGCAACTCTTCTTTTGGTGCCATCAGTGCTGGAATAACTCAGATCAGCTCGCATCTATAGCAAGTTTGATCTAAGGAACGCATACAATCCGTTAAGGATTAAGGAAGTTGATGAGTGGAAGACCGCTTTTGTTACACCATCGGGGCACTACGAATACCGGGTTATGCCATATGGTCTTGTTAACTCTCCAGCTATTTTTTTAGAATTTCATGAACGAGGTGTTCCAGGATATGCTGAACCAATATGTCATAATCAACATCGATGACATTCTGGTTTACTCACCCGATATCTCTACCCACAGGATTCATGTTACCAGTGTGCTCCAAAGTTTAAGAGAACATTCTCTCTACCTAAAAGCTGAAAAGTACACTTTCCATCTGAAAGAAATTCAATTCTTGGGCTACATCATCTATCCAGCAGGAGTCGCTATGGAGACAAGGTGCGGGCAGTACAAGATTGGCCATTACCTTCAAATATCAAGGCACTTTAAAGATCCCTAGGATTTTCAAACTTCTATTAACAATTTATCAAGGGCTACAGTCTAATTTCTGCTCCTATCACCTCATTGCTCCAAGGAAAGAAGAAGAAACTCCTCTGAAATCTGGCTGCCGAGTCAGCTTTCAATCTGTTGAAACAAGCTTTCTGCACTGCACCAGTACTTCAGCACCCTGATCCCAACTTACCCTTCATTGTAGAAGTAGATGCATCAACCCTAGGAGTAGGATGTCTTATCCCAAATGCAAGGATTGACTTCATCCATGTGCATACTACTCCTAGAAATTGACATCAGCAGAACAAAATTATGATGTGGGTAATAGAGAGCTGTTGGATATCAAGTTGGCCTTTGAAGAGTGGCGCCACTGGCTAGAGGGCACTAAACATCCCATTACTGTCATCACAGATCATAAGAATCTCCTCTACTTACAAGAACCAAACGTTTGAATCTCAGACAGGCATGCTGGGCATTATTTTTTACTCGGTTCAGATTCAAAGTCACTTACCGACCAGGAGACAAGAACACTAAAGCAGATGCTCAATCCCGGTTACATGATCCCGATCCCATCCCAGAAAAACCTGTATCAATTCTGCCACCTGAATTATTCCTGGCTCCTATATTGTAGTATTTGAGTGATCAAATACGTCAAGCTACCCTCCAAGAACCATCACCACCAAACTATCCTCACCAAAGGACCTACGTACCCAGCACCCTCCGTCTTCAAGTCATTGATATCGCTCATACCTCTCCTGGAGCTTGACGCACCTGGGTATTGACTTTTCATTGATCTACCATCATCGGAAGGATTCACCACAATACTGGTCGTAGTGGACAGGTTTTCTAAGGGATGCAAACTTATACCTCTCGTTGGCATACCAACAGACTTTGAAACTGCACAAGTACTATTTCACCATGTCTTTCATCACTTTGGTCTTCCAGAGGATATCGTTTTAGACAGAGACCCACAATTTACTTCTCTTGTGTGGAAAGAGTTCTTCCGACTCCTCGGGATCTCTGTAAGCTTATCCTCCGGTTACCATCCACAAACAAATCGTCAGACAGAGTGAAAAATCATAGAGATCAGTAGATACCTTCGGACTTACTGTCACGATCACCAGGAGGACTGGACACGATACTTACCTTGGGCAGAGTATGCTCAAAATTCTCTGAGACAGACTTCTACAGGACTAACCCCATTTCGGTGATTTCTAGGTTTCCAACCCCCACTGTTTCCCTGGGCGGAAGAACCATCATTGGTGCCCGCAGTAGATCACTGGTTCAGAAACAGCAAGCAGGTATGGGACATGTCCACCTTCAACGCGCCATATGCCAACACAAGATCGGAGCAGATGCTCGGCGGTCGGAGACGCCCCAATTCCAACCCACGGAAAAGGTGTGGCTCTTCACCAGAGATATTAAATTCCACTTACCCTGTAGGAAACTTGATTCATCTGACCATTCACCATAACACGACAGATCAGTGAGGTGACGTATGAACTACAACTTCCTCCAACTTACCGAATTCATCCCACCTTTCATTTCTCATTACTAAAACGCCATGTAGAACCCGTGATTCCTTCACCAGAAGACGAACACCAGAAACCTCCTCCAGACATCAATCCAGATGAGAAAATCTATCAGATAAACCAGAGACTGGATTCCAGACGCCGTGGAGGTCGGATCCAGTACATGATAGATTGGGAAGGATACGGAGCCGAGGAGAGGTGCTGGGTGGATAGAAATGATGTGCTGGACCCAGCACTCCTGGATGATTTCCATCGAAACCACCCAGATCGTCCAGCTCCTAGAGGTCGAGGCAGACCTCGACGTCGACCTAGAGCACCAGGAGTCGCTCCTAGGAAGGGGGAAAATGTCACACACGCTCTCAGTCACCTGACTATTAAATACTGGCACCTGAATCCAATCTGGGCAGCGTGTATATAAACCCCAATTTTCATTCAATCTTTGGCGGTGATCAAGGTAACATTGTTCGTACTTACCTCATGCCTACTTGGTTTATCACAGCCTTTCTGTCTCTGCTATCTCTCTAAGTTACAGTTTGATCAGCAACAGCTCTACAAGACATTCCTCTCCAATATCTGCTACATGGAGTATATTAAAGGATTGGATTCTGTGCAGCTGCTCAATAGTTACCCCCAAGGAAGACACCAATTTCGCAGCGAATTACCTGTATCACTCTGTAGTGAGAAACTTTTAGACTTACCTGCTTTACTCACCTTCTTTACTTACCTGTCTCCGCAGAGCACCACTCGCCTGCCCGCTCCTAACACTCTGCCTCCAGCAGCGGAGAGGACACCTAGGAAATAGGATCTGTTCAAGGGGATCACGTTATTCACTTACCTCAAGCAAAAGTTACCTATATCTGGAGTTCCACTGAGAGATCTACAGAAAGATCATACTGGAGATCGCGAGGCTTCCTAAAACACAGATTAACGAACTTTCAACTGAATCATCCTGCACTTTTCACTTGTTTCACTTTAATAAATTGTCAAAACTTACAGTACCTCTGCTTCCAATCTCCTTATACTGAGTGTTACACTTACAGTATTTTACTGGTGTTTTATTTTATTTATTTATTGGTTGTTATTATTTGCCATTCTTTATGTACCTTTCAAACATTTGGTAGGTAAGATATTTATTATTATTATTATTATTATTATTATTTTTAAATTAACCATTTTATTCTGCAAAAAAACAATAAAAAAAACAATAAAAAAGTAGAGTAATGGGTGCTAAATTTAATATTATTTAATAACAATATTATTCTAAATCCCTTTGTCATTCAACCTAGATCTTAGCTTTCATGCTTAAAAAAAAGACACATGATAAAACCGTACATGTATGTGATATGTCGAGTTTGTATGTTGTTATCACAAATGACAAAATACCAGTTCGACCCATGCTTTATCATGAAAGTGACTTCTGAAGATTTTTGAGTGCATCCTAATAAGTTCTTATCCCATCCAAAAAGAAGGTGTTTGAAGAAAAAAATTAATTTTCTGATTACATGGAAGGTGCATCTCAAGCACTAAGCGCATTACCTTTCCAGGCTTGGCTGCGTTGCCTGGAGAATTGCCAAAGACATAGTGAAAAGCCTGGAGCAGTATATCCCCCTCACCAGCACTTACCGCACGTGTCACATTCTATTTGAGTATGAATTGACATCCTCTATTACTCTATGGAAGATTCGCACATTTTCACCTCTATTGTATCCAGTGCTTTCCAATCCGTCTGCAATTGCTTGCTTTAGCAATTTCTGGCAATGCCTGGATGTTATGCCTGCAGCACATTATTCTCCATGCTTGGTTTAAGAAAGCATAGCAAATGAAGACAACTGAAATCTATATATGTTTGATGTCTTAAGGTGTCATGATTAACACTGCCTGCTTGGATTATTTACAGCCTCAAATGCTAAGGAGTCTAATAGCAGATAAGAAGTGGCTGGCAGTAATCGCTCCAATGCATTATTTCTCTTGCCTTTAGCAGGATATTTAAAGAATCCAGCACCAGGGATCAAATTATTACCAGATTATAAAACGGGCGTAAGCCAACTTTTAGATGCTTTTCTGGCTCAAACATTCAGGGAAGTTTTTTTTAGAAGATGTTTCCTTTGGGTTAGAACTTTCCCTTAGATGATATTCTTTCATGGGATCTCACACGGCTTTAAAATGTTCTATGTGGCACAGAGCCTTACATGAGAAAATGCTTAGTGTCACAGTTTCAAGATATAGTACTGCACATTTTTAAGAATCAAAGAATAATTACTTTAATTCACTAAATCCTTTCATAATAATGAAGGATGTCTGACTAAAAGGAGGTTTATAATACCTGGAGAATGTCCCGGTTACGTATGTAACCCTTGCTCCTTGAATGAGGGAATGGAAATGTAACGTCAGTGACCAATGAATTGGGATATTGCCAGAGAGACCAATCTACTTTGAGTGTAACAAAACAAGCCAATGGGCATAGGCATGCACTGATTGCATCCAGCTGCAACTGATCAGTCTGTGAGTATAAGTGAGCAGCTGGGGCATGCATCATTTATGTTTTCTCTTCGGAGCCGAGCTAGGCCCAGCAGCTCAGCTGAGTTACAGCTGCTGTGGTGATGGGATGTGAAGTCTCCATTCCCTTCTTCAGGGAACAAGGGTTACATACGTAACCAAGACGTTCCCTTTTAGTTGGTCACTACAAGTTACGCTGGTGACTGACGAATCAGAATCCCTACCAAAGCACCACAGGAGCTGCCCCTTTCCAGTGCCCTGTGTAGCCCTCCAGATCCTTTCTAATAGGCAGACGATAGGACAGGGCTCTACACAGAGGAGGTCACTACTGATGTTCCTCGAGCATCCCAAACAGTAGGACTGAATACCACTGGGAAGGAGTCGCCACCTCCCAAAGGTGTTAAGCTACAATTACTCACGTGAAGTAACCCCGTAGGGACCTACTGCACATGGAACTCTCTGAGACGGCTCAGGCTGCATCCTCTAGAGATGGCAGAATGTAGTCTGCTAGGAAACACGGCCCTAGTAAGTGTACCGTGTAATACACATTTAAGATCTCAACAGGGTCACTCATATGGGCACTAGCCTGAAAGTAGCTTTAGAATTCATTAGCTCAAAGGCCTGGCACCAAATGTTCTGCCACATCTGGCTGCCAGAGTGCTGGAAGACTCAACAGGGTTTGCCCGGACAGGGAGAAAAGTCGGAAGGACGCTGTAAGCCGACTCTGAACTGGGCCTCTTGGTGCCACTACCCGTTTGAGGTGAGAAAACAGGAGGAAACCGGTTCAAAACACTAGCTATAGAACCTAGCAAACGTGTTAAGAGTTGCCAAGCCTGCAGCTCTACAGATGTCTGCTAGCGGGGCGCCACGAGCCAGAGCCATAGTGTAACAGACAAAGAGCTGTTGTGAGGTCCTAAAGCTCTGAGTTCTATCCGCTTGGGAAAATGTATACTTGTGTAGGCATCTGTGCTGAGCGTTGCCTTGTTTAGGGAATAGAACCACTGGAAATGGGTGGTTTCTGGAGATGCAAACATGTCTACTTGTGTAGCTCTGAACTGTCTCCAGATCAGCTGGACCACCTGGGGATGAAGTCTCCACTGTCCAAGAAGTGCTGCTCAAAACAGCTTGTCGGCTGCACGATTGAACACTCCCGGAATGTGGATGGCACGAAGAGACCTCAGATGCTTCTGACTCTAGAGGAGGAGGCGACGGGTGAGTCGTGTCATTTGACGGGAACGTAAACCACCATGCCAGTTGATGTGCGCAATGGTCGCATTGTTGTCCGTGGGGACCAAAACGTCCTTGCCCTGAAGGCGTCCCCTGAGGTGGCCCAGGGTCAGGCATACTACCAACAACTAGAGGCACTTGAGATGCACGTGCAGCTGGGAATCAGTCCATATCCCTGATACTGAGGCCGAGGCATCTGTGAATACCACATCATGCCTGGACACCTGCTCCAGGGGCACTCCCGCCCAAAGGAATAAGGGATCTGAACGGGCTGAAGGTTCTGCAGCAGGCCGGTGTAATCTAAACCCGGTGAGCACCGCGTCGCCATGCATATCTTGGGACTCGGCCATGGAGCCAGTGCAGAAGCGGTCTTATTTGGAGCAGACCAAGGGAATTACCACCACAGCTGCTGCTAAATGCCCCAGGATGCTCTAAAAAATTTTCAGTGGTACCACTGTCCTGCCTGATAAAGTCTTGAGGCAGTTCAGCAGTGACTGAGCACATTCTTGGGTGAGATGTGCTGTCTGGTTGACCGAATCCAACTGAGGAAAGAGATCCTCTGCATTGGCCCGAGTTTGTCCTTTTCCCAGTTGACCTGAAGACCCAGGTGGCTGAGGTGTCTGAGCACCCTGTGAACACACAACTGATCGCGAGACTGAGTCGTCAAGATAGTTGAGAATGCACACCCCCTGTTCAGTTAGGGGAACCAGGGCCACCTTTACTCTAATGGCCTGTGTCGCGGGAGGATAGAGACATGAAATTACGCGTCCTTCGGTACGAGAGCGACTTTCTCAGTGGCCTGGGAAAGCGTAGCCGTCATCTCTTTGTCTGGCTCGGGCAACGCTACCACACCAGAAGGGGACAAGTTGTCACCCCTGGAAACACAGGGCTCGCCCTCCGATGCTGCGATCGGCAGGACAACGTTATTATTTCCCTTTCAACTACACATTTAATCTAAAACATGAATGCAATAAAAGAAAAAAAATATCCTTGTTTTTAACATATTTTAACTTTAATTTATTTTAAAGTTTATTTTATTTCATTTTAATATTTATTTTATTGTATTAAGTTATTATATTTTATTTTATGGAATGGAGTGGAATGGAACAAAACTAAATGGACAGTATATCCTTTTATTTTTGTCATGAATGTTATTTGACTAAATAAATAAATGGAGATGAAATAGAAATAAAACTTTTAGGTTGCCTGCAAAACACACATCTTCTGTCAACAACTAACAAATAGAGAAAAATGCTTTCTTCCCCCACCCCCTCAGATAGTGTAGTTATCGACATCTACCAGCAGAGGCTAACTGGATCATGCTAACAAGTCAAACTCTGAATGCTTGGAAGGCACAGAAATCAATGTCAGTTCCCCATCAGCCTTTGATCTTTCCCTGGTGCCTAACCCAGATCATCCCCTGGGAACCCAAAGAGCCTTCCGGACTGCCAACTCATCTGCATTCAGCATTGATCACCACACAAAACCACCCACTCTGTCATCTGTCATTTAAGGTCTGGAGCACAGACTCCCCAAGGTCATCCATGGCATGCTGGCATCAGTCAGAACGGCCCACAGGAATATGGCCTAATCTAATTAGAGTGATTATTTCAAACTCAGATCGCTTCATCATATGGAAGTTGCCTAAAGTGTGTGGTCTACATTAGAGTGTTGCGATCCGAATAGATTATTCACTTCATGAACACAGTGGAAACATCAGAGGAAATGGACAAGTTGGAAGTTTTTTCGAAGGGTCAAGGGCTAGCTGGTTAGCATGGCCCCATTAGCCTCTGCTATCAGATGTCGTGACTACATTATACTGTATGCTTCTGAAATGCATATTTTTCCATCCAATATTTATGTTTATTTTAAAAACTAGCCATTTATTATATTTTTTTTATATATAAATAATATACAGTAAATGTTTTACAAGGGCCTATTTAGACACAACAGACTGCCACAAAATATAGCTAAAAAATAAAGGATAATGATGTATTTTAACAATCTTTAGAAGTCGAAGTAAAGTCACTTTTATGTGTGCAATCTATACATTTTACATTTGAAATATAATATAGCCATTTACTAAAAAGAAGAAAGTTATATACACCTAGGATGGCTTGATTGTGAGTAAAACATGGGGTCATTTTTATTTTTGCTTGAACTATTGGTTAATGCAATATTGTATTCTGTTGTGAGTGTGCTTTATTTTTGTTTGCTTGTTTAATACTGTCACGCCGCAGGCTTGCTCAGTCTGTATTTTCTGTCTGTATGTTGTGCCATGTGCTCCAGGTCTTGTGTTTACC
>JAUCNO010000152.1:1188376-1201689 GCA_032353835.1 Enteromius viviparus
ATTACTATCCATACATAAAATAAAATAATCTGAATAATGATAAATGGCTTAGACATGTAGAAATATATGATTCTTACATACATTATATTGAAACTATACTTTATATTCAAATTCTTAAATGTGTTAGTAGATCTGCATATATTGTGTTTCACATTATCATAATTCATATTTCTTAGTATAATCCTAAACCATTGGACCTCTGTGCATATAAAGTGTATGTTTAAAATCAGAACACTTTAGGATATATAAAAGCATTATTTAAAAGTGTACACACAGTGGGCACACAGCCCCTTCTGCAACAATTATTACAATAAATTCAAAACATTTCACTAAATGCTCAAACATTGTTTTCACTTATTAAATAATGAGCAGAACTGATGTTTATTTGTCAGAAATTTTCATGGAGGAACAGCTGTTTCAAATCAGATTGCAGACCTACATCTGTTGACTGAAATTGATTCACCAGTATTTAATATTGTTTTAGTAACACTGGCTAGACATGAGCCATATGTTATTAGATTGTTATCGAATAGCCCACCTCTGAAAAACCTTCAGTTGCATTGGTGATTAGTTAACTTGCAGTAATTTGCTTAATTGTGGTCCTCAGTAATGAGATAATAGAGACATACAAAAGAGAGGTCTCTAAACAGTGCTGACCTCAAAAGAGCTGCTAATAAAGAATGAGGTTTAGGTTTTATTCCATTTCTATTATTATTTTTATTCCATTTTGCCTCATTTTTTAATTCAAACAATGTTATCTTTTCTCTCACATGCCTCCGCAAGTGTCTCTACTTTTGCAGAGATGTTTCTACCTGCCCTCTCTTACACAACGTGTGACCTTTCACAACTTCCCGTAGATTTGTTTCTGCTTTCACAGTATCTGTCTTGTGGACTGGTAAAAAGAGAACACATTCCTGGCAATAACTTTCAAAATAGTGAACGTGACTTTAAATGAGGTCCCTCAGGTTTCTAAATGTATAGCACTGTATAAACATTGTTTGGCTGGGCTTCTGGACAAGTCTGTCACAGCAACACAAGATGGGGGTGAGGCTATATGTGTTTTTCTGACCAATGGCAAGTAGTATTTTAATGCAATTCAAATTGTAATATTGCTATTACAAAAAAATTATAAATAAATAAAAATACAAATAAATACATAAATTAATAAATTAAGCATACTTAACAATTTTGCAGAATGGGGGAACTATTGATTTTGAAAAGTTTTGCTTTTATGTCCGTTTATTATTATTATTATTAATATTTGAATTAACAATTTGAACCATGCACACTATTTTTTTTTTTTTTGGAAGGTTTTGTCCTATTCCTGGTAAAGATGCAGACTTCCATTTTTCTTGCACGTTACATCTGCTAGACTCCTGACTAGTGTCACATTACATTTTTGGATTATATGTCCCTCTTCTTTTTTTTCTTTATATTAGTAACACAGGATTTCCTATTTTTGTAAAAAGAAAAAGTTTCACCTAAATGAATACTCTGTCAGGTAGATCATGATGTGCATCACAAATTGATGTTGTTCAGTTTCCAATATTAGGAAAATGCACAGATGGATTCATCCCACATATAGAAAGACATGCTCTACTGCCTCTCATAGATGAGGTTATTAGTCCTTAGCAGAAACACACACACACACACACACACTTCTCATAATCAACATCAAGGATGATGGGGATAAAGCATTTATTAACACAGGGCTGAATGAAGATGATGTACAACATTATTCATCACCAGGGTACATTCTGCTGTGTTTGATGGACAGTGTGGAAATTTCTTCTCACAGCTAAGAATACTAAAAAACAGTCTTGTTTTGTTTTTTGCTCAGATGTCATAATTTACTTGCCACCCATGCCATTCCAAACCTGCATGACGTCTGGGAAACACAAAAGAAGATATTTAGAATTGTTGGGCCCAGAGTAGAGTTGTATACAGTAAAAAAAAAGTTTATTTCTTTATTAATTTTATTTCAACAGTCATTTTGTAACATTTGAATAGGGATAAACCTATTACGGTTTGTACAGTATATTATATTTAAAATTTTACAATATTGGATCAATTCCTGTGCCCCATAGTTCAAAAGGGTTAGAAAAAAAAAAAAAAAACATACATTGTGTTTTTCAGAAAATCTCAACAATCACAAGATTTCTGTGAGGGGAAGCCTATCCTTCAAAAAAAAAAAAAAAAAAAAACCCTGTAAGTCAAAATGTGTGTTTATTTAAATGTAATGAGTGGACTTCTTACACTGATCTTACAGTAATTCATACATATTTTACTAGATGTAATTCATATGAATGACCATATCTACCCCCACTCCTAAACCTACTATATAAATATTTTATGAGTTCATGTGTTCTCTGGGATTAAACCCATGATCACAAAACACCACATATTCTGCGCTACCAACTGAGCTACACGGAACCAGAATTATAACGCAGATAAAAGAGTACAACACATAAATATGAAAATATCCTGGCACAATTGTAGCATACGCTCTAATGGGTCATATTTCAGGGATTTGGAAAAACAACCTATACATTTTAGTTAGAGAACATGTTCCATAAACTGCCAATACCAATGTGTCTGTTTGCAATGTTTTGCAGCATTGGGATGTGCATCAGATGTGCCTACAATGGCCTCAATCCACTAACCAACGCTGAAAATGCTGTTTATAATGAACACACAGATTTCAGCCACAGCACACTTACCAATACCTTCTTTAGAAATGTAACGCAATGTAAATAAGAGATTTATCATTCTTGTTTAAAAAATCCTGAATATTTAAATGAGAAAATATTTCTAATTAGAATGTATATCATTGTATGAAGCCATTCCTACTAAATTAATTAAGCACATATTAATGCCTTGTTATACATGACTTTATTCTACATCTCTAATCCTACTCAATACCTAAACTTAACAACTAACTATTATTAAGCAGCAGATTTATTGAGGGAAAAGTTGTAGTTAATAATTTACAAGTGCTACCCATTCTAAAGTGTTACGTAAAGTGTTACTGTTAATGATTGAAAACAAGCAACATTCAGGCAGTCTGTAATTCAGTTTTATAGGCAGCTTGTCACCTATGGTATCAGTTTATTATAACTATACCAAGGTACTGAAGAAAAAGATGTGGTACTGAACCATCGCTTGTACAAAGTTATACAGTCAGTCGAATGTTTGTGTAAGGCAAAATCAAAGTAATGTAATAGTAGATACAGTATTTAACAGACAGACCAGTATGACTTCTAGTTAGCATGTAGAGACACAATTACTTATAGTTCGGCCTATCGAAATAAAGTATTAAAAATCTTTCATAGTCTGCAAAAGAAAAAAAAAAGTTTTTTTAAAACAAGGGCACAGGGCAAAAAAAAAATACATTTCACTTCTAGTCTGAAGATAATTATGTGATTTTGTACTGTACCTAATGGAGAAATCAAAATTATAAGAGTTTATTAACAATTTATCATGACAGAATTTGATCTGCATTTGAAGATTTGCTAACGCAACTTGGCTGCAATGTGAACAATCTTTGAAATGCCTTTGGCGTTTCATTTCTCTTTTCTTCATGTTTGCATAGTTTTTCCATTTCCATGCTAGTGAACTTCTCTTCTCTCAAAGAAGGCTTTTCTCTTGGTATAACTGAGTTCTGTGCATACTGTTGCCAACCTCTTGGCAAGTCGGTGCAGAGTTATTTGGGCTATTTTTTCCACATGGTAGCAGTGGATAACCTTTCAAGGGGGCGGGTGTAGGCAACCTCTCCTGCACACCTTTGCACACACTTACATTAAAACAGTGCAGCTTATTTTGGGAGATTTATGGTTTCGCTGCCACTTGATATAACTGCTAAATCTGCAGGCTAAAATGTTGCACGCTCACACTTCCCTGAAAATGTAAGTTTATCACCTTTACATCGCTGGGTGGAAATAAAAAAGGGGTTTTTAACTGATTAAACATTTTAATTGAATTCATTACACAATATGTAAATGCATTCTTGTCTTCTGTCAGCAATTTTGTGCAAACTGACGTCTTTGGTAATTGTGTTTGGTGAGGCAGCTGTAAACTTGTCAAAACATGAAGGTAGTACTTTTCGCTTGAATCGCTCTAATGTTAGTGCTTAGTTAATTCCTTATTACGGAATTTACATATAGGTCACAGGGCATAATTAATTCTGCTTTTGGCTTATCATCATTTTCATTATTATTTTATATTATTAGAAATAATCACATATTAACATTCAAGAAATAACAAAGCTGTTTTAATTCAAATAAATAAATTAAATAATTATTAATTAATATACTCACCCTCATTTTGTTTAAAACTTTTAAGGCTTTGAGCCTTTATCTTCGGTAGACATTTAAAGTATTTTTAATGTCATCTCACCATGTGTGTCCATGCATTGAAAGCCCAAGCAACTGAAACTTGAACAAATGCAAAAGCACTGTAAAAGTAATCCATGAGATACGAGAACCAATGAGTATTTGATATGCTTTATGTTTGTATGTTGATCGGTGTTAAAAATGAAGAAAAGCCTAAATTAAATGTATGGCATGAAGTATGTTTCTTCAAAAGACTTCCATTGTCTCCATGAACCTTTTGATGAATTAAAGTTTTGGTTACCTAGATTTTCAATAGATGGGCTAAATAATGGCATTATATGTATTAAACATATCTTCATTTGTGTTTGCTGAAGATAAAAGCAATTCTAGTATGGAACGACAAAAGGGGGCTGAATTTTCATTACGAGTAAACAAAGTATGCTTCTTGAAAAATGCTCTTATGGTAAGCCCTAGTACAATGTGAAAAAATAAAATTACAAGGAAAAAATATTTAATTTAATTGTTAACACTTTGTTTATTATGATACAGTTTATTAGTGCTTATAAAGCACCTATTCTGCATGACATTATTACTTACTAACTATTAATAAGCAGCAAATTGGGACTTGGACAATGCATTATGACCAACCAGTGCATACTGTACACATTCATTTATAGCTGCAAAAGGTCATTTCTAAGGGTTAAGTAATCTAAAATAAAAAGTAGTAATCACAGGTTAGCACTTTTTGCAATGCAGAAACTCAAACAGTAAGATTCCCAGTGGGTTTTGAAACTAATTCTCCCCTGACTGTCGTCTGCATCAGAACATCAAGGACTTTTATAGGACAGTTTGTTTGGTGTGTGAAAATCCAGCTATGATGTAAAAACGGCAACAACAGAATGTATGTTTCAAAGTGGCTTTGTACTTTATTGTCCCGTATCAAAAGGGGTGCTGGTGGTAAATCGTCTGTCCTCATCTGTAGAAGTGTAAACTATGTGCAAACCTGCGACAGAATGATCTAAATGAACGGGACACAAAATCAATGAGGGCAAAATTAAGTGGATCAGTTCAGGCAGTACAGGCTCAATTTAGCAAAGCTGCGATATTCACTCCAAAAACACATTGAAACAATTAAAAGGAAGGAAGGTGCTGATTAAAGGTAAAGAATATTGACAAGGCTACTCCAAAGACCCATCTACTCAACAACCTCCACTAAAAAGACACCTAGAAGAGAACTCAAAAGAGTAGACTAGGGATACAATTGTATTCTTCTACTTTTAGCACACAGAGAAGAATGGATCCAGGATAAAGTTTTGCAAAGTTGTTTGCCTGCATGGAAACTGTTTGAGCGACAATTTACCTCAGGAATGATGCCTCAGCCCAGGGTGTGGGTGTTCGGCTTGTGCGAGGAAGACAATAAGCTGACAATAAGCCAAACAGATTTTATAAATGCGGAAATTGAGAAGCAGCTTAACTCGATGACAGGAAGTTGGGAGTGGAAAAAAAAAGCAAAACAACTACATATTCAACGTTATAAGGAGTTATTTCGTCTAAGAAAGACCATATCTGAAGTTTAGCTTCAACTGTGTGTTTTGCTCACTGAGAAATATAGCTTATTACCTGTGTGATGACAGTATGCATAAATTCTATTGTGACATGCAAATTTTAGTCTAAAAAAACCCTTAGACATAAAATATCCGCTTGAAGTAAATATTGCTTCAAGATGTTCATATTTCATGCAAATGTAGGCCATTATAGTGTGATTATTATTATATATTGCTGTTAATGGTACATCTAGACACAAAAACAAAGACTGCTAATGGATATTAAATTAATTGTAACGTTGTTCACCCTTGGGTTCACTTTTTACAAGAACCAAATTGCATTGCTGAATATTGGTGAATTATTGGCCAAAATTGTTGGTAAAATCTGGGAAATAATCAAATGTGAATGTAAATAAAGTTAACCCAGCATTATTTTAAACTCAGCACTCGTAGAGATGGAGTTCATGAGAAACAACAGTTTCTGTGAACCCTGGCGCTCTGAAAACACAGTATTATTAGCTCAAGAAAGCCTGTCTGGGAAACCCTAATTTAGACTTTATGGATTTCATGGGCCCAGATTCCCTATTATCACTTTTGGTGGGGGGAATTAAATTCATGCACATCCAGATATTTCAAAGCATTCGACGACATGCCGTTTTTACTAAAAGGCATACGAGCTGAGAATGTATTTATAGATACATAGATGCATCGATCACACACAAAACAAACCTTAAAGATGGCTCTAAATTTTATAGTTATATTTATCATACCAAAGAGTCATCACCCATGAGACATAACGCATGGAGGTCAGCGAAAATATACAGGGGTCAGAAAAATGCAACCTCTGTCCCCTTTCAGAAAGCAAACACAGACAGAACAACTTCATACCACAAGCAAGATTATACTGACCTTTAGTCCTCTCATTGTTATCCCTCTTCTCTCCATATCTCCTGCCATTTCCTGGGAAGGCAGAACGTCGTACAATTACTGTCACTCAGAGCATAATATAGCAAGAGTAGCTGGCTTACTCGGCTCTGCGGCAGACACAGGAGGTGGTATGGAAGGGGAAGTTCTCTGCGATGCAGTCGGCATATCTTAATAACTGTTGGGATTTCCATACACAGACCGGGGAAACAATTAGTTGACTACCAAGCAACACACTCCAAAAAATGAAGTGTCAGAGTGACAAGAAATTCAATGTGTGTAACATATTTTCATAAAAATTAATAAAGAATAATAAAACGTAAATAATTATAGCAATAGCTATATATTGCAATTATAGTAATTAAAGAAGAATCACCCATATACTTGCAAACTTGCAACAAGGATAAATATAACTTATGCTGAATATATTTATATGTACACATATATATATATATACAGTATATATATATATACAATAAAATATTATGTTATTCTTGTATGCTGCAAGGTACTCGGAAAAAAAGTAAGAAAGAAAGAAAGAAAGAGAAACATCATCACCAACAATATGAAAATATGATAAATATGCATTGCCTTTTTTTCTACAGCTCATTCAGAATTTATTCAAGCTGTGACTCATGCATTTCTCTTCATAATTTCTTTTTAATGGATTCACTTTGTAGTCCCAGTCTAACTCGTCTGAGAGAGTTTTACCTTACAGCTGTAGATCCATGTCATTGATTTATGAATTGTGGATAAAAAAGCAATATGGTTATCATATGCAATGGAAATTCTAGCACATCTGCAAGCTTTTTAAAGAATTCACAATATTTAGAACACACGCAAAGTAGGTGATTAATAATGGTTAATTCTACTCTAAAAGACATAATTAGGTCCCAAAACAAACTGAGCATGTTTGAGCAATATTAACATAATGGTTCATAAGGTGTAAAAAAGGCAAAATGAATAAGAGAAATGGCAGGAATTGTCTGCAGGAACATATTAAAAATACACAAATCAATAAAAAAATGTCTTATGTGTCTGTCACTATTAAATAAAAAAAAGTGTTAGATTTTGACAACTGGGTCAAGTCAGTGTACCACCAGAGTTCACCTTTTAAGTCCTGGTGCGAAGTCACTTTATTCTCTTTTTCTAGATCTATGTCTTTTCACTTACTCTCTTTCGTTCACCTTAATGTTGATGGACAACACAAACACCTCTCTCCCCCTGCAGCGGTGAAATGGCTATTAGCATTCCTTCCTGTGATGGTCATTAATTTTGCTTGCTTTGGCACAGACAAACTCCTCTCCTTCATCATGTGGAGGACGGTTCACTGATTTATCAGCCCAAATTGAGTGATAAAGGAAGAACTTTGCCATCAGCACACACTGATGTCATTCATCGTTATAGAGTGAACATATGAGGTCAGACGTTCAAATCCAATTCAGCAAAAGTTAAAAAGAAAGTGACAGCAGACTACAAACAGTTTGTGCCAAACGATTCCACTATACATTTCTCATTTTAGAACAGTTTAAGTACTGGTTCTAAGCTGGTGCACTCTCAGAAAAAGTCCAAAAGCTGTCACTTTAATAAGGTACATGTTTGTACCTAAAGAGTCCATTTTGGTACCTAAAAGGTTTATATTAGTACTTAAAAGTGTACAGATTTTATCCTAATAGGTACAAAAGTGTACCTTTTGAAGAGGTACCGCCCAGTGACAGCTTTTCTGCCTTTATTTTGGAGAGTGTGGGTCGCTATGTTCTGAGACAAAACAACACTAAATGCAGAAAATAAAATATAGTACAATTTATAATTGTATGCATAGCATTTAAACATACATGTATAATAACATAAATGTCTTATTAAATTTATACAATGACATTTATTAACAAACTCAATTCAATAACGTTCATTTAATGCATATACCTGATCATTCTATTTTATTTTATTTTGAGAAATGCTCGGGGTCAGTGGTTTAAAATGAAACTACTCAAATATATTCATAATATAAATATTATAATATAATACATGTTCTTATAGTATAATTCAGTATGTTTCCAAACATACAAAAAAATTATTAGTAAACATTAAGTAAATGCAAGTGAGATCAGGCAAAGAAAACAATTCCAAGATATTTAGTTTATGATTTCAAAGATTGTGTGTTCGAGTAAGCAAGATGTGTTGGTGTAAATTCAAATTTGGGCCATCTAGCCAATTTAATCATATGCCAATGTGGGCAAGAAGTGACATTTTTGAGAAAAAAAAAAAAAAACATGAACAAAGCATTGCAAAATATTGCTGCAGTTATAGAATACAGGTTCAACAAGGAAACATTTAATTTTTGCTGAACATAATGCATTGTTCACTGTGGATTACTGGATGAAGAGATGACTGAAACCACTGAAAATCAAAAGACAAATCAAGAAATAAACTAGACAACTTTCCTATTCATCTCTTTCCTATTCATTCTTTATGCCACATTAATAAATACACTTAAACTTACACTCAAAAAAGTGCTGAATTGTTTCTGTAAACACTCTGGGTTGACTATGCTGGGTCAAAACTCTGGGTTGTTTGAGATACTGTAAACTCACTCTTATGTTGCTCATGCTGGGTCAAATGAGTTGTAAGGAGTTCAGTCACAGTAAACCTACGGTTGACCCAGCAGAATGGTTTAGCGGGCTCTGGAACTGGAACAGGCTCTGGAAAGCACGGAGACTCAGGATCCTCCTCCTCGGCCGCCATCCTGAAAGCCAGCTCAAGAATCTCAAGCACTCGTATCGGCTCCTCCCGTGAGGCGATCAGAGGTGGAGCCCACAGGAACGGGAAAGCCCCACTAAATGAGGGAGAAACAAAATCAGACAGGACTAAACCAAAATATACAAAGACACGGGGAGCACGAGACAGGACAGGAACACAATGTAACATTATCTCACAATTTAGAGATAGAATAACTCTGTTAGAATTGTAAACAGAGTTTACAGAGAAACAGAGTTTCAAATCTCACAATTAAAAAAAAAGGAATATTTGTGTGTTTGTATCACGTAATTCTGAGAGAAAAAAAAAGTGAGAAAAAAAGACGCAATAACTATTTTTACATTTTTGAATTCAGGTCGTGGAAATGGCCTTTACAATGAAGTGTCATCTGTTAACATTAGTGTCATGAACAAACAATGAGCAATACATTTATTCATCTTTTTTTAACATTAGTTCATAAAAATGCAACTGTTCATTGTTCCTGTTAGCTCACAGTGCATTAACTAATTTTTTTAACACAACTTTGATTTGAACAAAGCATTAGAAAATGCATTTATCTTTTAGAGCTGTCTTTTATGTACTGCACACAGAGGTGGGTTGCATGTACTAAAAGTAAACTTGTCTTGCGTGACTGCACGAGGGTACAGATGAGATTTGTGCTGCCCATGTTCCCCTTTCAGCAATAAAACTGATACAGCGTGAATAAAAGGTGGGGGAAATCATGACTGGAGAGTTGGATACGTGGCTGCAGTTGTCAAAGAGCTGCAGTGAAAACACATTATGAAGTCTCGTGGGACCAAACCCTCCACTGCCTCGCCTTTCATAATAGCGAGAAGCTTGTTATTGCCTCTGTGGAGCCAGCCAAGTATTTTCATTTATTTATTTTTTAACATCCCCCTTCCCCCCTCCTCTCTCCACCGGTGTGAGCATTATAGAGGTTTCAGCACTATCTGGATATACTCTTTGGCATTGCTTTGTGATCTAGAGACTTGGACTTTGGAAATAATGGCACAATTTCTTCATTCTTTATTTCCTTATTCATGTTTTGTGGACTTGTCTTGTTCTGTTCCACTTGCTTTACCTTCGTAACCCCGCCCCTCTCATTAGTGTTTTCACTCCTAGGTGTTGTGTATTGTGTCTTTGATTATGTTTTTATTTAAACCGTACCTTTGTCAGTGTTCAGTGTCAGTTTTTAGAGTTATGCATGTGAGTCTCTGCTTTTTCGTCAGTCTGCCTTGTTTCCTACTAGATTTATTAAATTTTCACATTCACTCTGACTTCCTGTCTCTTTGCCTTCTTGTCCGCTGAGAAGCGAGATTGCTACGAACCAGGACAAAACGACAGACCCTCCAGATGGAGATGGCGTTCGCTGTTGACCTCACCGTGCTGAGCCTCTGAGACCCGCCATTTCAGAACTTCATGAAGACTTTCACGGATCCTGATCCACACTGTCCAGATCCGGTTCCAGAAGTTCGGCCAGGATAGCCAATCCCGAGTCCCGCAGATTCCGGTCTGCAAGTTCCCGCTCTGGATCTAGAGTGAGACTCAGATATTCCTGATTTGATCCCTGTGGATTCCAATCCGTAGTTGTCCGTTCCCAGCCACGAATCAGGCTCCGAGGAGCCGTGGGAAGTTTCGGTTTCACGGCCAGGAGTGCCGTATGAGATCCCTGCAGTTCCCAGTCCGCATGAGTCGGGTTACAGCCCGGTTCATGGCCAGGAGTCACTGCGTTTTCGTCAGACTGCCATGTTTCCTACTGGATTTATTACATTTTGACGTTCGCTCTGACTTCCTGTTTCCTTGCCTTCTTGTCCGCTGAGAAGCAAGATCACTACGAAACATGACAAAAACCTGATAATCATGTTCTCAAACATTATTTGAGATAATATTGCTTAAACTGAATCAAGAAAGCATAACTGTTTATAAAATGTTCACTTAAATAGTGTCCCAAATTCGATTGATTAGTAACAGCATCATATTTTTACGTACTGTAACTACTTTTATATAAAAATTTCCTAATTTCCAGATTAGTTAAAAGAGAAATTGGTCTCCAGAATTTTCAGTAATTCATGCCAGTTCTTTTCAATAGTGCTTATTTGCATTTCTGTGGCATTTGTTACATTTCTTTACGTACAAAAGATAATTTCTGTACACTTCTTGAGCTGGGTCATACTGAACCTTTCCTGCCAATGTCTCTCAGCCTCTTGTACAATCTGCTCAGGATTATGTTCCCAAACATGCTGAGTCTTGTAGTCCAACTAGCAAAAGACCATCAGCTCCATTTGCCCATGATCTCCACAACAAGCACAGTATGGATGCTCAGATGGGGGCTCAAATGCACCAGAGAGGAGATGATAGCCAGAGTTTAACTCACTTATGCTCATGGGATTTGCTGTTCAGTCAAAACAGTTCTTGTGCTTGTCTGTCACGATTATGTTTGCAGAAAGTTTGCTAAATAATTTGTATATAAATGGATACATTCTTAAAGGATAAGAACGCTGCTTTGCACACAAACCTTATCTGTTTCATTTTATTCATTTGTTTTATTTGTACACATTTAACATAACTTTAGAAGTATTGCATTGCTTTTCAAAAAATAAAAAACAAATAAAAAACTAAAATAAAAATATGTGTATATATACACACACACACATTGTACTGACATAAAAAAGTGAGTTGCATTTACTTATTTATTATATATATTTTTTCCCCCAAATAATATTTGACACCAGGTTACTGACTGTGGGATGGTTATATAAAAAACAAAAAAATTATGCAGCAGTATATTGTAGGCAATGGTCTATTTTATGACAGGCACCTTATTACAATGTTTCTTATTAAAAATTTGCATTAGGTCATGTTACGTCAAAACAAAACAAAACAAAGCAAAACAAAAACATGACCTTACTGCAATCATCTATGACACTCAGGTTTTTTTTTTTTTACATTTGCAAATCTGTTTTGAATGAAATCTGTTTCTAGTCCTGGAGGGCAACACACTGAACTGGTTTTGTATTAAACCAGCATCTGCAGTTTTGATAATAGGAAATAACATCTGCAATCTTGCTCAAGGCTTTCTGCAATACTCATTTGTTTTCATCATTCTTCATCAAACTAATATTGCCACCAAACAATCCAATGGGCTCGGAAAAGAACTGTTCACACAGTAGGAAATTAAAAACATTTTTTATGCAAACATATTGCGATTGCCACAGTTCTAAAATAGAGCTGAATTGAGACAAATGCAGGATAATGGGGACATTTGTTTTTAAGTGTGAATTTATAAATGGGTTTCTGATATCGCAGCAATAAACTATTTTCGTAAAATCAACAAGAAATAGAAACTGGTTTATATCTAAGAGACACTTAGTTAGGCTTCTTCACACCACACATGTACTAACATTACGGTTAGTATATTAAGTATGTGATTTAATACTGGCCTTAAATTACCTGGGGTGCGTTTCCCAAAAGCATGGTTAGCCAACTATGGTCGCAAGTTCCGTCGTTATAGCATAGCATAGTTAAGGTGTTTCCCGATAACATAGTTCAAACTAACATTCGCAGTCAACGTCACAAACGTAGGTGGTTAGAACTACAGCTTTAGACCTGTGGTTAGAAACACAGATATTTGTTAGTAAGATATGTAAAGAATAATTGACGACGGGCCGTTGAATAATTTAACAGTCCAGAGTCAATTATTCCGCTTATACTACGGTTGCCACACCTCAAGACATCGATCAGATGATATATTTCAAGGGAT
>JAUCNO010000152.1:1230622-1241161 GCA_032353835.1 Enteromius viviparus
GAAGAGTGAAGCACTTCAGCAAAAACTCTGGGCTTGACAAGAAAACATCAGATCTCCTCAAATAATAATAATAATAAAATATTGGATCATTGTAAATTTGGGATGCTCTAGATTCCACATAAAAACAAAGATGATCAGTCTATGGTTTTGAGAGCTAAAACAAATACATGTCTGTTATGTGTAGTACTTTCTATCTAGTGCAATATATTTACATTTAATTACAACAAACTTTAGTTTTATACATAGCCTGAGTTTAACAATACTGGGATTACTTCAAATGCATTTAATTACTAATAAAAGCTAGAATTTGAATTAAAATAATTTGTTATTTAAAAACTATCAAGACATAAGATGTATTTTACCTTTCAGAAACCATTTCAGCTCCCAGGTATCTCCAAGTAGAGTCTCAAGAAGAAAAGTAAGCCTGAGTTTGTTGATGTGACTTCAGTGAGTTCAGAAGAGATCTGCTGAAGACTGTGAGCTGTGGAGGCTTTAAATGATCAGAGCAAAACACACGACCAATCCTGAGCTGACAAGCTCATTAACACTTGAAGACGTCTGTAAACAGCAGTGATTCACAACGATGGACCGTCCTGCTAATCACACTAAAACTCATTTGAATGAGAAAGAACTGAAAAGTGCCATTTTTACTCTAGCAGACAATGATATGTAAATGTGTGCTTTCTATGTCATAGAAATATATAGATTTAGCTTTTCAGCTAAAGAATTTAACCTAATTTAAGACCAATTCTTTTTAATCCATGCAGTTTTAAGACACTGTTAATTTTAAGTAGACAGTAAAAACATTTTCAGCATAAATTAAGAGAATAATCTTAAAATTCCAAAACAAAAAACAACAATAGAACCTTGCCCAAAACAACATAAATATAATGGTTGTAATAGGAATTGTATTGGTTTTAATGGAGAGTATAATGGTGTATAAAGGTGAGACGCCAAATCCTTTTGGAAAAGTTCCTAAAACACACAAAAATGGTTGTAATGGTTTCACTAGAAAAGATTTATAAAAAGGTATTTTCTCTATTTCAGTTTACAGAGTGGATCAGTCAAAATTAAATCTAATTAAATGTAGCTGAAATTAAGTGACGAGAGGTTGGAGAGGTAAAAGCATTCATGCAAATCTTCATTCTTCGCTGATTTAAGTGATCACCGGCTGCATTTACAGTGTGCACAGATAGGTACTCTGTTATTTCATTGCTACTTGTTTCTCATAGCTTTTGTGTAGCTGAACCAGCTCCTAGAACAGGATAGTCACTCTCTCAAATATAGCTTTGTTTTAATTATTATATAAAAAAGGAACCCATTTTATTTTATGCAAAGGAATGACGAATCAACTCTGTTTTCAGCTAATACTGTAACGATTGGACAGACTCAGGTAGGTAAAATTCACAGAACTTCAACAAAGGTAAGCAAACTTAGATTCATCCATTTCTGGGAAATATAACAAAGGAACTTAAAGTCTTTCTTTCTTGCAGGAGACAGATGATACGACGCACACCACCACACACCACAGATGACAATACCACACTGAAGACGAAGGGGAGACACTGGATACAGGAAGGAGCAAGGGAGACGTCAAGGAGACAATGGGACTTCAGGAAAATACAGGGTAAGTATTACAGATGAGTATCCAAAGGTAAGTGTCCTCTTCGTATGATCGAGCTCGGACGCTGACTGCAGTGTGGTGGGTGCTTTTGAATGGTGTGGTTAAGTGCGGGGAATGGAATGCAGGTGAGCAGAGCAGGTGATACCAATCAATACTCTGGGGATTGTGAACGGATAGTGACTGTGGGGGTGGAGCCTGGTGTCGAAGCTGGTGTTGATGTTACATACATACTGGGAAAAGTAATTTATGACTGTAATTGTAATCAAATCACCTCCATAACTTCCGTAACTTTGAATTAATATTTGTTAATACACCTAATAATAAAAATATATTTATGAACGTAGATCAATGTAGTCTACATTAAAACTTTTCTCAATTTTTGCTCAAAGCTGAGTGCTCCATTGTTACCATTAAGCTCACTTTTAATAAATCAAGCATTGTTTTGTTTTGGATAGGGACTTTTAGTTTGTACTGTTCACTTAGATCCCAAATACAGCTTTAAAATATCTCTGCAGGCTAAACGCTTGTTATATATGTGCGTGTACATTTTTGTCAATGTTTAATGTTTTTTTTTTCTTCTTTACATTATTGCATTATTTTACATTTAATTTCTTGTCTTATTTAACTGCTATTTTACTGCTGTTTGAAAACCTGTTTTTCAGGGGTAAATCTTTAAAATAAAAATGTATCCAGAATCGTGAGAGAATCGTGATTTTATTCTAAGAAAAAAAATTGTGATTCTCATTTTATCCAGAATCGTGCAGCTCTAGAGCCTACCTTAAGACGAATTTCTTTGTCGTAGTACCTGCTCTTCCATGTCATCTGTTTATAAACCTATCAGTTTCTCCATTCAGACCACTGCAATATTTGCAAAAAATAAAAATACATAAATACATTTATAATGTATGTCAGGCTGGTATATGTGGCACAAACAGTTATGTGGTTAAACAGTTATTGCTAAAAGGTTAAACACTTGTGTACAGTTTAAAAATTACAAAAAAAGGCCTATACAAATGTGGGCACTTTGCGTGGTGTCCTAGCACATCTGATTACAATATCCTAAAAGAAACCATATATTTGGCAAAATATAATATTCAGTTATATACATGGCACAGGTGATTTTCATAAATCTGACAAACAAAATAAAAAAAAAATGAAAAGCAATAACAAACATATTAGAAGAAGTGTAGTAGGAATATTATTACACTATTCACATGTGGTTTAAATAATTAAAATTCACCACCCAACTACAAAATACAATATTGTAAAACAGATCAGATGATGCTAGAATGCAAATAAATAAGTAAATGCTGCATGACCTACATTTGAAGGGTTAGTTCACCCAAAAAAAGGAAAATTATGTTATTAATTACTCACCCTGTTACTAAATTACTGTTGCATAGACTGTTTTACTACGTCTTTGGATCTGGGATCATTTTAGTTGTGTTGTTGTCTATGGAGGGTCCGATAGTTCTATCGATAGATATCATCAAAAATATCTTAATTTGTGGTCTAAAGATTTACAAAGGTCTTACGGGTTTGTAACGACACAAGGGTGAGTAATAATTAAAGAATTTTCATAACCCTTTAATGAACCCAAACAAAAAATATTAAGTGTTTGACAATCAGCTTAAAAACTATATACTTACAAAGCCAAAGACTTGTGACAAGTGCTATGGAGCCTTTGAGGAGGAGCAGCTGCAAAAATACAGGTGAGAAAAAGAAAAAGCATCACTCAGTATCAGATAATACATATTGAACATGAAAATCTTAGATTCAGGGTGACTGCTAGGTTCATCACGAACATCAGTGTCCTGGAGGACCAGCATCTTGCAGAACTGATCTCCAGACCCTACAGACAAGTGATAGATGTTTTCAGTGAGGCTGCACGATAAATCCTATGCGATTGTTATGCGAATATCATCAGTAACGTAAAGCCCGATCTGCGATTAGCATTTAAGGAACACTCCACTTTTTTTTTGAAAAAAGGCTCATTTTCCAACATCCCTAGAGTAATACAGATGTGTTTTACCGTTTTCGAATCCATTCAGCCGATCGCCAGATCTGGTGGTCCCAATTAGCATAGCTTAGCATAAATCATTGAATCCGATTTGACCAGCTATAGCGTTGAACTATAAAATGACTAAAGAGTTTCGATATTTTTAAATTTATTAAAACTTATTTAAAACTTGACTCTTCTAGGAACTAGTCATATCAGCCTGAAAATCACAACTTTGCATTTTCCGCCAGTCTTAGTACAAAATGCGACTACAGAAGAGTCAAGTTTTAAATAGGTTTTTGTGTTGTTGTAAATACTTTATTCATATTGTCACTTACATATATTCAATAAATAAAACTTGGGTTCATACTGTTTTATAACATTTTTCTATTAAATGGTCCAAGATAACTTTACTTTATATTATTGTGTGTTATTGATTAAATGTGCATTGTCTGTTAAACAAACTTTTTCCACCATTAACTTTCCTACCATGATCATTACCTTTTGATGTAAAGTTATTTGCACCTCCATTTAACTTATCAGACAGTCTATCACTTCAATACACAACACCAGAAGGAAGACACTGTTCATGTATTACACTCCAGACACTTGAATCCTCACTTGAACCTTCTGTGAGCTACCCAGATGAAAAAGACGTATTAAATTTATTAAAAATATACTTGAAATTCAACTGGTATGTTTATAATACATTTGTATTCCCAACATGCTTATTTAATGTGAATTAAAAATATGAAATTTTATTTTAATATATTGCTAAAATGTATACTAGAAGTACTTTTGTATTAAATATATGCTTAGTTATACCTTCACGAAATATGCCAAACCCAAGCATATTTGTAATGTATTTTTACAAAGTGTACTAGAAATACTTTTGTATTAAATACATGAACTATTCAATGGAAGACAAAGGCTTTTCTTGAAGATGAACGAAGGACGTATTGGAGGGTCTTAATGGTGACTGATGACATTAATTATAAAATATAGGCCTAGCCGTGTCTTCTTTTTCTTTTTACGAGAAACCTCACTGTAACTTCAGGTAAAATTTGTGTTTATTAAGGTTATTAGATATTTATGAATTAGGCCATGGGGGTGGTTTGGTCAGTCTTGGTAGAAAAATTCAAGTAATAACGTTATGTCCAATCCAGGTAGATAATTTGGGCTTTCTTTTCTGTTATCAGCATAACCTGTGTTTTTTTTTTTTGAAAGTTTGTATTTTTGTTGTTGTTGAGTGTGAAAGTGATGTTGTTGAGCTATATCTTATCTTATATTTATGTAAATATATCTTATAATACACTTAATATACTTAAAGTTGTTTCAAAATAATACATTTAATATGCACTTAGTATAGTATAATTTAAATATATTAATTATGTCTAAAAATATATATTTTCTTCACATAGGTAATGATGCATAATTTCAAATTTGAACGCACATGGTTATAGAAATAATGATCTATAAACACAGGATGTCCAAATTTTTCATATTTCTTAATAACACTGAGTTATCTGATGTCTTATTTCCCAGTGTTTAACTGCATCATATTACATTTGAGTAAGTACACCAGTGTATGTGCTGTTTACTTAATCTCTCATTGCAACTGAGACAACTGACACGGAAAACTTTGTTTGTAAATGAACAAACTGGAGTAGTCCTAGTGGTCTGCAGTCATGAAGGATAAGCTGCAAAGCCATTATCGTTTTTCCCCTTCAATATCCTTGCAAATTTCCATAAGCCTCTAATAATGAAAGAAAAACTTGGAGGCTCTCTCCTCCGTGGCTCTTTGATCAAAGGAAATGTATATTAGATGAGACACTCCAGTTAGCATTAATGGAATTCATTTCAAGTGTTTATTCATAACAACTTTCCTTTGTCTCTGCTGTGGTGTTGTAGACATTTGATAATGGAACGGCTGCAATAAAACTGAGAAAAGGATGTTCAATTGTGGTGATGTAATACAGATCCTGAAATCATTATTTACCCCTATGTTGAAACCTGATGCTCAATGAATGAATGAAAAAAATAAATAAATAAAAATAAAAATAATACAGATCATACAGAATTTCCTTTTTGGCTGAACTGTCTCAGTATTTGCAAATGTTCAAGTTTTTATAAATGAGTTTCTACCTCTACATTTCTTATTCAGCACACATGCACACTGTGAGGCTTGGTGTAATTACTTTCATATCATGGTGTTTTCAGGCTAAAGGGGCCTGTAATAGCAAATGAAGCATCTTCAGTTTTTCACGTTTAACAGCAGCAAGGAGAATTTGGAGAGCAAACAGTGAGAGAATCTTGATTGGAGTTTGGAATAGGTTTGGATGACTGGAGTCAGCTGGCAGATGCTCTTCATCAGTAGTCCTTATTATAGCCAGCTGAGACCAGAAGCTCCACTGAAGACACTACTAACATTTTGTCATACAGTAGTTGTAGCCACAAGGACTGGAGACCACAGATAATTACTGGAGGAAAATAAAATAAATAAATAAAAACAATATTATCAATTGGGGTATTTCTGGTGCAGTATTAATATGTTGCATGGGTTAAATCATATCACTATCACTGTACTGTTTACACACTTTCTTTATTCTTTATTCAATTCTTTATTTTATTTTCTTCTTCATAAGGCTGATTCTTCTTCTTCTCCAATGTATGATTATAACCCACTGCTGTGTGTGTGCGCTCGGATGGATTAAATGCAGAGCACAAATTCCTAGTATGGGAAAACATACCTGGCCACACGTCACGTCCATTAACAACACCAAGTTAACAATAACAGCCAATTTATAAAACAAAAAGACCAGATCTTTTCTTTCTCTTATTTAATTATTATTGTTATTATTATACTATTACTTTATTTCTGTATTAGTCATTTTTGTTTGTTTTGTTTTATTTTGTTTTATATTTATTATTTCTCTAACCAATGGTAAATATAACAGCTATACAGCTTTATTCATTTATTTATTTATTTTGATTGATTGATTGATTTCCATTGATTTTACATGTAGACATATTCCCCCCTTTCTCTAATAGTCATTTTATTTTAATTTCATTAATCAAATGACACCAAGAAATTTTAAATGTATCTAGAAGAACTTCACAATATGTCAAGTTGATATAATTTATTTCCCTAGCGCAGAAGTGGAGGCTGCAGTGAATTACAAGGTCCTGTTTTGTTGTTTGCTCAGCCTCACTGTCATTAATTGATTGACTGAGAGGGGCTCTAAATAGCCAGAAACGAAAACCACCTGCTGCTGGCCAGAGCCCCTGTCTTTCAATCTAATTAAAACCCCACTCCAAAAAATCTAGTGTATCACTTCCTTTCCAATTTGCTGAAGTCTATACGTACTTTTATTCCTTAAATATCCTCCAGACAAAAGCTTGCAAGCCCCATGCATCAAACTGAAATCGACCTCCTTTAGAAGAGGTAATAAAAGCCGGAGATATCGCAGCATGTCATCCTACCTCGTCCAGAGCATCACGTGGGGTGCGATCGCTTCAGCGTGCCAGACACCGCTCACTTGGAACCCAAGATGATGCGGAATAGATAATGGGGCCAACACCCTAAGAATGGAAAACATGCAAACATGACATGGAGTTATTCAGTGTCAGGTCTCTCAACCTCAGATGCAATGCCCTAGAGATATGTGATTACAGTGTGTGCCGCTCAACACCAATTAGTATATTGGGTGAACAAGGGACGAGAATGAAAGCCTTAATAATTTAATCACCGGATGTCTGCTTCAACTTTGTGTTTTAGGAACGTCACAACAGACCGATTTTGTTCAGATGGTAATTGATGACTGATAAAGAGAGCTGATGTTTACAGTCTGTGGCTTTTAAGTGTTTAGGGTGACCAGGTTTTTGGAGGGCTGGAAACTGTGTAATACGGTGACCTATGTGTCCCATTTTTAACCTTTTGGAATATGTTGATGTGTTATTACATGCATGCTTTTGAATATCAGTGAGGCTTTGAGTGTCATGGTGAATACCTTATCTTTGATAAACCCTGCTCTGGGTGATCCTTCAGTAAAAGAAAGCTTTTAAAAAATCTGCCCATTGCTCAAGGCAAAATGCACAAAGGAACCATTTATATACTCTAGCCTGGGACACTGCAAATACAAATAAGTAGGTGTGCGTTTCCCAAAAGCATTGTTAGCTCTGCAATTACAAATAAGTAAGTTTGTGTTTCCCAAAAGCATAGTAAACCATCTATGGTCGTTACAAGTAGTATAATTTAACAATTCAGTATTTTTTGTTCCAAAACCACGTTACAATGACAATTTGGAAACAGCATCAAACTTGTGTAGTTGGAATTGACGTAAATTAAAATATTCAAGCTAACACATTGTGCATACATAGTATATATATATCTTATATATTTATATATAGATACATATATACACACACACTCACTCACTCTCTCTATCTACCATCTACTAGGTGTATTTTGTGTATTTGATGAATGTGAATGTAAAAACAATGTAGTATCCTGGTGAATGTCTCGGTTACATATGTACCTCTCATTCCCTGAAGAAGGAAAAAGAGATGTCACGTCGGATGACAGACGAATTGGGATTTCGCTTCGAGAGCTTCGAGATCTACTTCGCGTGTATGAAAACACACCAATGAGTATGCACTGATTGCATCCAGCTGCAGCTGATCACCGCGTGAGTATAAACAGGAAGCGGATGTGTGCATCTTTAGTTTTCTGCTGAGGAGCCGAGCCGGTGGCTAGGTCTTAACCTTGGAGTACACACATGGGTTCCTCTACCGCACATGGACCCCAGCCCTCTGCCAGATCTCTTTTTAGGGATTCAACGTGAGGGCCTGACCAGATGCTCCGCCACATCTGGCTGCCGAATGGGACGGAGGAACTTAACAGGCTCTACATGGTCAATCTGGAGTTCTCTAAATGGACTGGTGGGAACCTTGGGCATGTAGCCGGGCCGTGGCCTCAGTGTTACCAGGAAACCTGCTATCCCAAACTCAAGGCATGATTCGTTGACCGAAAACACCTGCAGGTCCCCAACCCTCTTGAAGGAGGCCAGTACGAGCAGGAGCAAAGTCTTTATTGTTAAGAACTTAAGCTCGACTGCTGGTAAAGGCTCAAATGGGACCCGCTGTAGTGCTCTCAGCACTAGAGACAGGTCCCAAGAGGGTACAGTGGGGGGCAGTGGAGGATTCAACCTTCTGACCCCCCTGGGGAACCTGGTGACCAGGTCATGCTTACCCACAGACTTGGGACAGACCCACAGAAATGGTTAACTTACCATTTGGTTAAACATAACCGTGAATATGTTGGTTCCAAAACACCTGAGAAGAGTAACTTTAATTAACCTCCTACTGGTTACCCAGAGTTAACGCGCATACATACAGACAGTTTTGAAGGATCACCGGTTTCACGAGTCAAAATGGAAAATGACAGTGAATAAAAGGGAACGCATATTTCACAGAGGAGGAGCTGGAAGTTTTAATGCACAGGTATGAATAATTGAAGCCAATAAAAATGAATAAAAAGCAATATGACTAAAAAAAAAAAAAAAAAAAAAAGCGTTATGTGTGTTTATATTCAAGTTAGTTTGGGTGGGTTTGTTTCATTTGCAGCCATTATAAAAAAGTTTAACTACTACCGTCTTTGAGAGAGATGTGTAGGGGACTGGACTGTTTGGATGTTTTACTCAAAGTTAATGCATTGTTTTCCTATTATCATGTATTGCAAGTACATGCGAGCTTGTTCGTTGGTTTAGTCAAATGAAGATACAATAAGGTGCTTACACCAAATTGGCAAAAATAAAAGAAAAGGCAGTATGTGGTCTCAAGAGATGTGTTAAAACAAAATTAACCAATAACGCTCTTTCAAATAACCATTTGGAAATGAAAATAAATCAATATATAACAGTCTTTTAACTCTCTCCTGGTGAAAAGCTTTGTATAATTTGTGCCTCCACGTCCACAGGTTCGTCATCAAAATGGCACGCCATCCTTCTGAAACAAACTAACTTCAGAGAGTAAGTTCCTATGGTTACATTCCTACCTCTGTTTTTGGAACCGAAAGTTGAGGTTATCCACTAACTTACCCTTAAACTTACACGGGTATGTCACATAACCTGCGTTCTGGAATACCCCCAGGGATGCTATTGCCAAACAACAATGTAACCTCAACTGCTGTAGTACGATGAATTGTTAAAGTAATTAACTTGCTAGTCATAAAAAGTTGCCTTAAATGTTGCTAGCTTTGTCAACACATCTGGTTCAATATAAAACATTTCTAGAAATGTTTACATTTTAACAAGCAAATATTCCTTGTGTTTGGTGAAAAACAAATTTTATTTTCACATAAATTAGCTTCATATAGAGGTCGACCAATTGATTGTTTTTGCTGATTAACTGGCAATGATAATTGAATGTTGGCTGTTAATTCATGTCGATGGTTTTCTGGGTTGTGTCTGTTGCTGGGTCCTCATTTATAAAACATGCATATGCACAGATTTTATCTTTGCATGTGTACATGCTTAAATCCACATCAGCGCTCAAATTTATAAAAACGTACACTTTTTTTATTGTCAGAGTATTGCCGGTTTTAATAATGTAAGCAATTCTTGCGGCTCTCTGTTCTACATTATGATTATTGGTGATATTTTATGTTAAACACAATAGTTGTTCACACGGGAGAAAACTAAAACCATTAAAAATTAAAATTAAACTAATTAATCTAGCGATTAGATTGTGTTTATTTAGCGTCTACACCTAACCCAACCCTAACACCTACCCTTTACAACAGTAGAAAAACAGTAACAGTAATTGACGTAAAGTGTTAGAAAAAAAAATGTTCGATTGATGTGCGCATGCCCAGTAGTTCTATGGATGATAACAGCCTTCTAAGCCTACTAGTAGG
>JAUCNO010000152.1:1246844-1257421 GCA_032353835.1 Enteromius viviparus
TGATTCCAGACAGACTGATGATGATCAGATCAGATCTCTGTGTGGAGCACTGGCTGTTGTCAGACAATAATCTCACTACATTATTACAATTAATGACAAAAATAATGTTTGGAAATGGAAGCTGATATTTCCAACCGACACGCTACCACAAAAGATAGAAATGACCCACTTAAAACCAGTTTTGCTGCTGAAAATACTAGTGACTTTTTACTTTTGCACAGTATTTTGTATTTTATAATACCAAAATGCTTACAAAAATTATTTTTTTGTTTGTTTGCCTGCTTTTTGTTTTTGCTTCAAAATAAACAGATTATAATAATAATGATAGTTATAATAATCATAAGAATACTTTATTTTTTCTATTTCTATGATCTCTTACCCTGACTTATTTCATTATGTAGAGTAAAACAAAATAAAATACTAAAATCCTATTAAATGTATTAGTTTTATTAATTTAAGAAAGCTGAAGTCACTTTTATGATAATGTTGTGTTCTTTTTTAGTCTTAAAAAGTGAGTCCTTTTTGACTGCTATTCTCTGGGAAATTACTACTCTGACATTTATTAGAATTTTTCTATTGTTGTCTGCAAAAGCAAAGCAAAGTCATATTGATTTGGAACATCACATCACAACACACAAACAAATTTAAATAAATAAATAACAGAATCTGCATTTTTGGGGTAAGCTATCCCTTTAAGGGAGGATATGACACAAAACTCAAAGGAAACAACAAACGCAACAGCAGCAGTTCAAATAAAGCCCAAAACAGCAAACAATGAGTCGGTAATTTGCATGATTTATTCATACCAGAGTCCAGCATTCAGCACGACAGAAATTAGCCCTGAATTAATAGATCCAGACACAATACAAATGTCTTGTCATCGACCCAGATATATTTAGTCCTAAACCACTTTAATTAAAAGCAAAGAACCTGCAGTGGAAGCAGTATGGTATCGGTTTCTAACAGCGAGATGCACTGTATAAGTGTGTTTTTCTGCTAAATGGACACCAAACAGAGATATTGTCTCGTCTGTGTTATCATGCTGTTTATAAATGTACTCATGTATGTGGCTGGTGCAGGCGATGGGCGGTTCAGGGTGTTCTGCACAAGCCTCCAGGTCTGTAATTACAGTACATTGTTGTCAAGTATCTGAGAGGAGTAATTTCAGAAACTCTTACAGAAGAGGAAATTGACCTGCCTTTTCATTATCTCATGCATAATTATGTTCTGCCTTTCTACAGTTTTATCCACTGTATTGCCGCTGGTTTAATGCAATATACAGCACTCTTTGTGAATGCGGCAACTTTGATTCATGATCTGGCACTCGCATGCTCAGTAAATGTGATTCTTGGCAACGGCTTTGAACTTGTATTTTTGCAACTACGCACTTGGTGCTTCATTTATTGCACCTGACTGCTGCTATCTCCATAATACTTGAAGCAGAAAATAAGTGTTTATATCTACATCTGGTTAAAATGGCCATGTTTGTTCACATTAATGCCTTATACGCTGAGAGAAAAAAATACTATTTAGTAAACATGCATAAAAGAAATACTTCACAATACTGCCTAGTAATTATTTACCTTGTTACATTACATTATACATTATTACCCTGCATCCCCTTTTTTTTATTTTTTTGTTTTTTTTGTAGTAGTGTTGTTTTTAAGTAATTTATTTATTTATTTCCTATTATAATTTGGACCAAACGCTATGCCTACATTTAATTGTACGTTATATATATATATATATATGAACAGGTGGAAATGTGCAATATCTATTTAAAACAAAAATCCACATCTTATTTATTAACAACTTTGAAAATCCAAAACTAAATGCGTGAAGCAGAGATATTTCAGTTCAATCGTTGTCATTCCTTTCGTCAAACTTGCCTATCTCTCCATGTAAACTGGTCTTGTTATCAATTGTGTTTCATTCAGAAAACTCAGTGCTGTTTTCCTGGTGCAATTATTATTGCACAATTACAAGCCAAAGAAACCATCCAGTAAATTGAAAGATATGGTTATTTGTCAAATGATTGAGAAGAGTGTAATATAGGTGTCTGAAGACTGGGAATTGCACAGAACAGATTTTGTTATCTTATTTGCATAATTCCTTTAGCGGATAGGGCACTAAAACAATACAGATAGTGAGTGCAAATAAACAACATTATCAAATCATTTTTAGCAAATTTCCTCTTAAGTGAGTCACAGTGCACAGATGCTGAAAGACAAGGGTTTATGCCTAACTACTATATAAATCCAAAAAGTCCCAAAAGAGCGTTGATACATTTCCTCCCTTCAGCGTTGAGTGTCACCACCGTAATCAAGCTTTCATATTACACTCTCTCATTATACCTCCCATTTTCCTAATTAGGTCTCGTATCACACATGCTTTGAAAATATCATGTGCCTGGTTTCCCAGAACCTGAAAAAGAGCTACTGTTCAGATCATGAAGACTTCTCAGACGGCTTGATGCAGGCCTTCCAGCTCCAAACAACTCTATATGGTGGCTTTTATGGAAATGAGGGCAGTCATTTATACTTCATGAACTGTTTGTCACTGGTGAAGTAATTATTGATGTCTCTACATCTCTGTAAAGCGTCTATCCATCCAATCGGTACGTGTGAAACAGTAAATCGCTTCCATGAATCCTTCGAGAGAGTTGCTGTCAAAATAATGACCCTCCATGGCTTATTATTGAGATCGGTGTCATACAAATTGATCTAATTTTGATGATGAAAATAGCACATGGCGCATGATTTCTCAATACTGAGAAAGACTTTAAGGAAGCACACTTAAGCGAGGAGGCTAAACAGCTGAAATGATCTGAGGGCGCCGGGGACGTGCCGTTAAACTGATAAGTGAACTGAAGTATTCAGTCATGAGGTGCCATTGATTTGATATGAACTCCTAGGGCAGTTTTTTAGAAAGGAGCTCAGTGCCTTTCAATATTCCATTATGCACAGCAGAGATAATTCACAAAAAAGTATTATTTTACATCACATTTCACAATTTGCCTTTTGCGTGTTATCACAACTTTAAGATTTTGAATGCATATGAGTCAGAGATAAAAACTGAAAATATTACTTATAGTGCTTTTATTTGATAAAGGTCAGCTTATATCAGCTTTAGCAACTAACATAACATAACATAACATTTTGTTATGTCTCCCAACTGTGATTTAAGGAAGATGTCCCCCAAGTCTAATAACCGAATGGCAGAGAGGTTGTGTCGTTTGATGTATCCCTCACACAAATCTATCTATACACATCTATCTATCTATCTGTGACCGTAAATAGACTATTTATAAATAGATATTTAGTGCATTTCCTGAAAAGATAGTAATAAATAAATTAAAATGTAATGCAATAAATAGATGGCCTAAAACTACACATACTTCCTAATGGAGCTCTATTGACAGCGTGTGGTTCTACAATGATGAACAGACCAGCTGGCATTTAAAAACACATATTACTTTGAAATAAACACTTCTGGCAAAGGTTGAATTGGAAAAAAAAAACAACAACAACTGGAAAACAGTTTCAAGATTACATGTGACGATAGTACTATCGTGATCGGTGTGTGCAGCATGAGCAGCAGTATTAATGGAAAGGTCATCGGAGATCTTGCATTCAATGCCTTTATACCAGCACATTCAACACACACAGCAAGCAACAATAAACACACGCTGCATCTATATTTTATATGCGCTGAGCCATATGGTGGGGGACTGTGATTATCACCCTCCACGAGAGAGAGAATCTGTGTTAACAGCTCAGCCATTTCAAGAGCTCACTGGTGAACTGTTAATACATGAAAGATACAAGAAACAACATTCGAAAATAACTGACAATGTTTTATAGCATTCATGATACCACCCAATATACATATCAAATTAATTTTAATGCGACCAACTGTGCATTATGTTTCTTCCAGATAATGAATCTCACTTTTGTGTCATGTAAAAAGTAACTCTTTTTGTGTGTGTGTTATGGGCCACTTCCTGTTACGCCGACCTGTTAAACCGCATACAAAATTACAATGCCTCTGGAAATTTTGCATAATCATGCATTATTTACATCCACATGCATGAACTATTAGCCAGTCAGTGCCACACTGATGCTAGAGAAGCTTTTGATTGCATGATGTGCTCATATTAGAGACAGAGCCAGCAGGGGGCAGATGCCCATCTGCCAGAAATGCCCTTTCCACTTACTTGGCACCTTTTATCAGGCGGGTAAAAGCAGTCACAAGGCGGTTTCACTTTTACTCCACCGCTCTTGTTCCTTTGACATATACCGTTTGATCTGGAATACCAACTACTTGTGTGAAATACTGTACAGAAATGGAGACATAACCATCTGTAACAGATTCTATCTAAGGAAAAAAAAACCTTTTGGAGCTATATATATATATATATATATACACACACACACACACACACACACATACATGCACACACAAACACACACCCCTTTTTCAAAAGTTTGGGGTTGGTACAATTTTTTTTTCCATATGCCTGAGATAAGTGTCCTATGTTCACAAAGGCTGCATTTATTTGAACAAAAATACTGTAAAAAAAAAAAAACCTTATTATATTGCAATTTAAAATAACTGTTTCCTTCCTTAAAAATATAATTTATTTATGTGATGCAGAGCTGAATATTCAGGAGCTAGGCTGGACTGTCTATAATCATAATTAAACATGCAGTTATTCTCTGTAAGTCTCAGGGATTTATCATCAACCTCACTGTTTCAAATTTGGATTAAACACAAGAAATTAAACATTAATGTTGTTAAAAATGAAAACCTACATACAATGTCATTTAATACTGCAGCTAAAATAGTCTGAACACCAAATACAATAATACAAACTGAAGATGAGTTTATGAAATGGTTGAGGAAATTCAGATTGACTAAATAAGCCTAAAATAAATACAATCAGAGTTGAATCAGCTGACACTCTTCCGAAACAAATTAGGTTTTAGAAATGGAGAAATACAAGTATGCAAAAAGGGAATGTGTTTCTTAAGAACTTAAGCCTGAAACAGCCTCCTTCGTTTTCATCTGTGCCACATGTTTGTCAGTGAAGTCAAATACTTCATTGTGTCTGTCTTAAAATCATTCAGCTCTGTGAATAACAGACTTCATTGAGCTGAAGACGATCGAAGTGTGAAACAAGTGAAGAAAGTTGTAAATTATATTTTAATAATGTATCCAGCTAAAAATAATCTATAATTTCTCATAATAGCTCTTGAAATGCTCTTATATGTCTGACACCTGCACTCGATGTGTCTAATGAAATAGCGTTGATTAAATCATTTTAAAATAATTGTTACAATTTCCTGAATATTTTATGGTGTGGCCAGCATGCCAATCATTGGACATTACTTTAATGACACCGTTCCAGGGGTGGGTTTTCATGGTCATCTTGATATTTGCAATCAGAGTGATTGTCGGGAATGGTCTAGGGTTATATACCATGGGCTTGATTTAGAGTCCCTCCATCATGATGGTTTTGCTGCAGCGGTCTTCCTCCCCGGAGGGTCTGTGTATCATTGCTACCAATCAAGCAGGTGCTGCTGTAAGGTGAGCGGAGAGCTGCTTTAACCCCAGACCTGATCCATCATAACAGAAAAAAGGGCTTTGTGTCAGGCTTGCTCAAACCTCCTGTCACACATTTTTTTGCCTCAGTAGACAACGAGGAGCTCCAGTACATGTTCAGGTATTAAACATGACACAGGTAATTTTTTTTCTGTAATGCAGAACTGAAAATTCTGCAACTATTATTCCAGTCTTCAGTGTCACGTGATTCTTTAAAAATCTTTGTCATTTTCATTCGTTTATCCATCCATTTTATGTTTTTATTGGAACATGTCTTCACTGTCACTTTTGATTAATGTGATGCATCCTTGCAAATGAAGGAAAGACATAACGGTAGTTTTAATTACTTTAGTTCCAGCCAAACTATTATTAGCAAAGAAGAGCGACATGTTGCCCCTAAGATTGAGTTTAAATGCATCCTTCAGAAAAGTATATTTAAATTTTGATAAGATATGTATAATATATAACAATTAAATTTAAAAAATACAATTTAAATAAACACAAACAATGATAATGATAATAATAATCAACATCATCATCATCATCATCGCTATTATTACATAAAAAAAACAACACACACACACACACACATATACACAATCACACACTTATTATTTATATGTTTATTTATGCTCTAAATACTTGTTTGACAGACATACCATACTGTTTTATATATATATATATATATATATATATATATATGTGTGTGTGTGTGTGTGTATGTGTCTGTCTGTCTGTATGTCTAGTTATTAAGTTGGTTGGTTAGTACTACTATTTTTTTTTTTTCACAGTATATTACTATTACAATGTTATATTGTTTATTATTATTATTATTATTATTATGGTCTATCTAAAGACCTTTTTTGTTAGACATTGTAAGGATTGCGGGATCCATTTGCAATGTTTAATATGCGTAGTCAAACAGGCAGAGGGTCAATACACCAGCGAAACAGAGTTAGACAGGGAAAAGGCAAAATCGTAGTCGAAAAACGGGCAAAATAGATCAGGGCAGGCAGCAAGAAATAGGAAATCAAAACACAGAAAATAAATCAAACACAGGTAGACCAAAAACACAGAAAAACGCTCAGAAACGATGGCCAGGGCTGAATCGAGACTTCGCATCTGACTAGTGCCAAAGTCTGTCCTTTTATCCTGGAGAATAGTCCAGAAACGGTGCGAAAAGCACCGGGGTACGTGGGCTAAAAGAGTCTGGGAAGAAACATTAGTATTCCGGCGAGGGTTCCCGCTGCTGCCCGTTAGAGAGGACCTCAGAGGTGCACTCCGTGACAGAAAGATTTTGAAAGGACCCACGTACCTCGGGTACAGGCGGAGGTCAACTTATTTGCTTGTTTTCGAAGGGAGTTCTGGGCATACTCTGCCCAGAGGAGGTACTGACTCCAGTCACCCTGGTTGTTGTGACAGTATGACCTTAGGAAGCGAATGAGTTCCTGATTGAGGCGCTCGACCTGACTTTCAAATTTAGTTGTGCACAGAAAGCCTTCCAGACTCGTGAAGTGAACTGCGGCCCCAGGTCCGAAACGATGTCCTCCGGCAGGCCGTAATAACGAAACACGTGTTCCAGGACGGCCTGGGCCGTCACCCAGGTAGTGGGTTGTTTGGCCAGGGGGATGAGGCGGCAGGCCTTAGAAAAACGGTCGATTACAGTCAGGATAGTAGTATAGCGGTTGGAAGGAGGCAAGTCTGTGAGGAAGTCGACTGCTATATGGGAACAGGGTCTTTGTGGTATAGGCAGGGCTGGAGCAACCCAGCAGGGCGTTGCCGGGAGGATTTATTAATCTGGCAGACTGCACAGCGGGAGATGAAGTTGGTAATGTCTGATGACAAGGATGGCCACCAGAAGCGATTAGTGACCAGCTCAGACGTGGCCAGGATTCCCGGGTGACCGACACTGGGGCTATCGTGAATGAGGTGGAGCAGCCTTTCACGGAGGGGAGCGGGTATGGATGTCCCACTGAACAGGCGCTAGGATGACGGTAGGTGAGATAATGTTCTCTGGGCCTGAGGGCTGTGAGGGGAGGTCGTGCATGTGGGATAGTGCGTCAACCTTGCCGTTCTTTGACCCAGGCCGATAGGTGATGGTAAACTAGAATCGGGTGAAGAAGAGAGACCCCCTAGCCTGCCAGGACGAGTCTGATGTGGAACGGGAGGTTCTCAGAGTAAATCAAGATGTCATCAATGTAGATGATAACAAAATGATGAAGCATGTCTCTAAAGATTTCATTCACCAGGGACTGGAAGACAGAGGGACTATTAGATATTCCGAATGGCATGACGAGATACTCATAGTGCCCTGTAGTGGTTGAGAAGGCCGTCTTCCACTCATCACCCTCGCGGATGCGCACCAAGTTGTAAGTGCTACGAAGGTCCAGCTTGGTGAAGCAGCGTGCTGACCTGAGCTGTTCCAGGGCTGATGGGACCAGGGGAAGAGGATACCGGTACTTTACTGTGACATCGTTTTGGGCTCGGTAATCTATGCATAGTCGAAGACCTCCGTTCTTTTTCTTTACGAAGAAAAACCCAGCCGACGCCGGGGAGGTAGACGGTCTGACTGTCTCCCTTGGCCAGTTCCTCTTCTATATATTGAATCGTGCAATCCGTCTCGGCCTGAGAGAGAGGAAAGACCCTGCCTCAGGGAATCACTGCTCCAGGAAGGGGATCAATGGAGCAGTCTGTCGGCCGGTGAGGTGGTAGCTGGGTAGCCTTCTCCTTACTGAATGCGATGAGGAGGTCTTTGTAGTTGGCAGGCAGGGTGTTAGTGTCAGTGGAGTCCTCAGGTGAGAGCTAGAGGTGACTGATCTGTTTGATGGCTCCGCGAAGGCAATTCTCCTGGCAGTAGGTGGACCAGCGGAGCACTTGATGTTCTCTCCAGGAGATGGTGGGGTCATGGAGCTCCAGCCAGGGTAGGCCGAGGATGACAGGATGGTCCGGGGATGTGATGATGTGTAGTTAAATGTCCTCAGAATGCAGGGGGCTGATGTGTAACATTAGGGGTGTGGTCTGTGTGGTAATCTTGCCAGATCCTATGGGTTGGCCGTCGAGGGCTGCCACCGCCATGTTGGGGTACATGCAACAAAAGGAAGGCCATGTTCAGTAACAAAGTCATAGGCAATAAAGTTTATGGCTGAACCTGAGTCCAGGAAGGCCTTAGTAGACAGACAGTGACCAGGCCACACTAGTTCCACATCCAGTCTCATAGTATTTAGTACAGAAATCACACTCACCCAAGGGTCTGGGGTTTGGTGGGTCGAGTCGGGCAGGTAGCTCGCAGGTGACCTGCTTTGCCGCAGTAAAAGCATAGTCCGTTGGCCATCCATTGTTCGCGTTCCTTCAACGAAATACGGGCGGCCCCAAACTGCATGGGCTCGGCCGGTGGGGGAAGGCAAGCGCTGGCTGAAGCAGAAGGAGTTTGACGGTTCCGGTGAGACCGCATCAGCTGGTCGGTGCGGATAGCCAGCTCCATGTACTGTTGAAGCGTGAGGTCCTCACCTTGACAGGCCAGCTCAGTTTGTAAATCCTCCCGTAGAGCCCGGCGGTACAAAGACATGAGCGGGTCACTGTCCCAGCCTGTTTGAGCAGCGAGTGTTCGAAACGCCAAAGTGAACTCGGCGGCGGAGGAAGATCCCTGTTTGAGCGCTAACAGTTCATCTTTGGCGTCTCTGCCGTCCGCGGTATGTTCAAACACCTCGCGTAATTGACGCTAGAAACACTGATACGACGGGAAGGCCGTCGCCCAGTCGAGAGCTTTTCCTGTTAGCAAGGAGCAGATCAGAGAAACTTTGGAGTCATTGTCCGGAAAACAAGCAGATTGAGCCCGCCTGTAGATGTCACATTGAAGCAAAAACCCCTTTCACTTGCCTGGTGCGCCGCTATATTTCTCTGGAAGAGCCAGTCGGGCCGGGTTGGAGCTGCTGGTGGTGGAGCTGGAGAAGCGGGGGGATCTACCGGCCTAGTTTGAGCAGCGGTCGTGGCGGTGAGGGCCTGAATGGAGCTGACTAGTTCCGCCGTCAGAGAGGTAAGTTTTTCCAGTTGTTGACGATGGCTGAGTAGTTCGGAGGCCTGGCGGCTCACTTCATCGATCACTTGCCTTATAGTTGCTGGATCCTGGTAAATCCTAGATCCTGGACAATAAATCAAACACGGGTAGACCAAAAACACAGAAAAATGCTCAGAAACGATGGCCGGGGCTGAATCGAGACTTTGCGTCTGACTAGTGCCAAAGTCTGTCCTTTTATACTGGAGAATAGTCCATAAATGACGCGAAAAGCACAGGTGTATGTGGGCTAAAAGAGTCCGGGAAGAAACATTAGTACTCCGGCGAGGGTTCCCGCTGCTACACGTTGGAGAGGACCTCAGAGGTGCGCTCCTTGTCAGACATATCATGCTGTTTTAAAAATGGGTTTATTTATTGATTGATTGATTGACTGTTTCGTTGATTCATTAATTCATTCATTCGTCTTTTTGTCTATTTATCATCTGCCTATCTAGTCAGTTGGTTGGTAAGTACTTTATTCCACAGTACAATACTTGATAATTTACCATTGCAGTAGTACATAGTTTATTATTATTATTCTTATTATTATTATTATTATTATTATTGCAAAACACCTAACCAAAACAACGTGATGGGTTGATGATGGATTGTAGTTATTTAATGTGGAAAAAGACAAAAACAAAAACAAAACAAACAAAAAAAAACTCTATGTAAACCTTTAATAATCTTTTAAAATGCATTTCTTTGTGCACCACTAAGGACCGTGCCTTTAAATATTGCAAAATAAAAACAAAAAAGAAAAGACCGCTAACTAAGTCAAATAATGAGAAGGAAACAAATTGCATACCACAGCTATGAAGATGATACCCAGATTTACTTAGCCGTATCGCCAAATGACTACAGCCCCATTGACTCCCTCTGCCAATGCATTGATGACATTAACAGCTGGATGTGCCAAAAC
>JAUCNO010000152.1:1305009-1316957 GCA_032353835.1 Enteromius viviparus
GTGTTTTTGCTCAACTAATGCTTAATTGTGAACAAATTAACCATTAATTAATGCTTAACTAATGCATTATTTTCGACACCTATTCTGAAGTGTTACCCAGTAAACCAAACCTACTCCTAATGTATAGTTAGTACATGTTGTTAATTTATTACACATGTATTATACTTTTTACCATGTAGTGAATATACATCTTTTGACGTGTTATTTTACAGTGTTAAGTGCATGCACTTATTATGGAATTACCAGTCATTTTTTTGCTTAATTATATGCAATCAACTAAACAAACCCTGATGTTAATGCTATTGTGAGTACATGCTGTTAATTTATTCATGTATTATATATGTATACATGCTTTATTTGAATATAATCATCATGTATGTTAAATGTACTTATAATAATAAAAACAACAGAAAATGCTATAATTGCAAGGAATTAACCCTAAACCAGACACTAACCCTACTTAAAATAGTATGTTAGTACAAACGGAACTTCTTCTTATGATTTATTTATTTATTTTATGTTTTTAAACTGTACAAAAGTCATTTGTATTATGTAGTTTGGGGTCAACGCATCCATCTGCCAAACGTGACTAGCTTCAACCATGTAAATTCGGGCCAAAAACTCAAATAGAGTTTGATTGGTTGCACTGTCCTTGACATAAACAACAAAAGACTTGTGTGAAGCGTTTTCCCCTCGTTTTTAAAAGCCTATTCATTTTGCCACGCTGACTATACAGCTACTTGCATTTTATAATTTTCATCAAGCATTGTTTTTCCCAGCATGACCCTATCAGAACAGATGCACGACCCCACTTTGGGTCACGACCCAGCGGTTGAGAAGCACTATTTGAAACAGCAGCACTTAGCACATGAATGTAAAAAATGTAAATCAGCTCCAACAGGCAATACACAGAATTGGGAATTAGTTTAGAAAGCAGCGTGCTTGTTCCTAGGTCAAATCTCCAGTAGAATAGCAATATCTCATGCCAGTCGTGGTTATTTAAATGTCATGGCTGTCCTTTGAAGATGCATGCAAATGGTGGATGGATATGTTGGAGGAAAGAGCATGCCGCAGTGTACTGCTTCACTATACCATGCAATTATGCTGACAAACTACTTGCCGAAGAGTCCCCAAATGTTAAGAGGAGACAAATGAAATCAGCCAAGAGAGGGAGGTAAATAAACAATCTGATCCGTAACGTTGAAAATCCATCATCATTTTCTCTAACGACCAGAAATCTCTCTTGCACGTACGCCACCCCTCGGTCTGTCCTCTCTTTGCCAGCGCCTCATGAATTGTCTTTTGTTTGATACTCAGCTAAGACTGTAGATGATGTATTACATTCAGTGTCAAGGGGGAAAGTGCCTCTCCAGCCACATCAAACTGACAGAACGCCGAAGCACAAATGATGCAACAAACAGAAATCGTGAGTCACTCCGTAGATCAATTAGAGTGAACGTTGAGAGTGTTGTGGAGTGAGGTGGCTGCTGCATCAGCCTAAGCCGTTTACTAGCTTACAGCTGTCTGAAAAATATCTAAAAATGATGACGGTTTTCATTTTGTGCTAAAAGAGAACAGCAGGAAATAAAAATAAAGACTGTTAAAATCTCAAATGAAAGAGGCACAATCAAGATCAGCTCTCAACATATTTTGAAATATGCTTTTACATCGTTTTGATGTCAGTCAAGCAGACGTTAACACTGATCTGGTTACAACAAATAATTTTAAAGCTGCAGGTGAAACTGAAGTGTGAGGTTCATGCGGTCATGCAAAATCTGTTATGACTGCCATTTATGAAGTCCATAAATGTTTTAGGGGTCATGAAGTATTAAAGCAAAATGCTTTTCAAACGTGTATGCTTGTGCAGTTTAGCAATGCTTTCAATTTTGTGCAATATGACATATTTAAAATACAAATACATGCTTTCTATTGTAGTATGTTTTAAAATGGAGCTTATTTTTTGAACAGCAGTATATGATTTTACTAATTTATTTATTTTCCTCCCCAAGAAATTACTAAATGTCATTCTTTCCTGAGAAAAAACAAAAATAAAAAATAAATAAATAAATACCCAACTGTTTTCAAAATTGATCAAAGCAAAAAAGCATGTTCAATGAATTTCTAATTATAGAATAATAAATATAAATACTGTTATATAATGAAGTGGTATTAAATATAAATTTTCAACTCCACAAATTAAATACCTTTTCAATTGCAATGGATATGACGTATCTTCCCATAAACATGTTCTTATGAGGCAGAAGTGATTTACAATTTGTGAAATTCAATTTCTTTTTTAAGATGCCGGGAATTATTTAAGGGTCAAGTTTATTGATTTCTTTTCAAAGCCTTTGGCAGTTTGAGGGCAGGCGCATTAAAATTGCTTTTATTATATTGTCAGTGAGTGTGCTTATCAAAGCAAATGTGAAAGGTCTAAACACTCAAATAAATAGAAATCACTTGGACGCCTGCTTACTAATTTAGAAAAACATTAGGTCTTTATTTCAAATTGTATGGTTTTCCCCCTGTTCGTTATAATCAACTAATGCATTGTGCCAAGCTACAGTATCGTTCATTATAGAACTATAAATGTGAGTATACCAATACACACTACAATTATACACATTACATTCATTACAGAAAGTATCTCTCATAAGACTGTATTATACTAATTATGATTACCTTAAAAATTATGCTTTGCTGTTTCCTGCGAGAATACACAGCAATCTTAAAACTTTCTCTCCTGAGCATCATTGTGAACTAGATTTCTATATGAGACAACTGGCCTGATTTCAGCGTGGTCTTGTGATAGCACGAATTCCCTCTTGGGTAAACTCACATTCACAGATGTGGCCCAGTGATGGGATTTTACTCAACAGATCAATAATTGCGTTAGCATATTAACACCACTTACATTCAGTTCATACTTTCTGGATAAAAGTGTATTTACTGTAGACTTGCTTTTAAAAGTGAAGCGTGCATTTCAGCGCCTCTAGTGGCAACAAACAGTGCTGCATATGACACTTTTCAAACAGGTTTCACCATTTTCATAGATCATTTTGAAATAAACCTTTTATAAATTGTCATAAATAAAATATGTAAAAATTATCAGTCTAACATTGATGTTTTGTAATTCTAATCGTTGACAAACTCGCGTTATAATGATTCAATTTCGGTTGTGTCATTATGAATGCTCCAGGATGATGCCTTTGCCTTTGATTTAAAGGGTTAATTCACTCAAAAATGAAAATTATGGCTCTCTGAAATCAACACAAATATCTTGTCTGATGGGTTTGGAATGACAGGAGAGTGAGTAATCAATGAGAGCATTTTCATTTTTGGGTCAACTAACCCTTTAATACTCTCTTGTTTGTAAATAAGCTTCTGTTATCCGTTTTTTGTTTGTTTGTTTTTTTTGCCTATGGAGAAAATAGCATTGGATACCTATTGTGGAGCTCTATTACTTTTCATAAAGACCCATTTGAAAACAGGTAAGACATATGTCACCTCGCTGATCTAAGAGCTGTCGTCCTGGCCTGTCAAAAGCTTACGGAACACCCATTGTTGGCTTTTTTATGGCTTGTTATGAGAGGATGAATTATAATTAGCGCAAAAATGAATGTGTCACAAACATTATGAACCATTTCCAGACTCTTCAAACTCACTCTTTATCTCCAGCCCACAGAGACCCTCACAGCCTGTCAGCAATCTTCATTCGGATCCCCCAAGATGCCTTGCACTGGGAATACTTTGACGGAATACAGTTTGCATAATTACCCTCCGATTTTGAATATTCAAGTGCTTAGGGGTCCCTGTTTGTCTCTGGCTCATTAGAATTTAGAGGGCAGGCAAAAATAAAATAAACTGAGTGCACATACAAGAGCCTGCTCTGGCAAAGATGACACACGGCATCTGCTGAGAGCCTAGGAAACTTGTTCGGGTTCTGTTCTTGCTGATCTTTGCAGCTTTACGACCTGGGCTGAGTGAAAAAAAAAAAAAAAGCCTGAGAGCGTGCGTACTTGGCAAGCATCACACACATCTTGTGATACCCCTCGTTTGCGTACACAATTAGTTTGAAAGAGACATATCTGGAGCAGTGGGGAGCCTCTGTGTACAAGGTGAATCTGCTTTGCAAATGCTGCACTGAGGGAGATTAAAAAAAAAAAAAGCAATGTGTGCCAAACAATTCCACTCTTCTTCCACACGCTGCTCATGTCTCTCATTATATTTCCATTGAGGGCCACCTAAACGCATTCAGCTGTTCTGTTTAGTAAAACGCAATCCTCAGCACAATAACAGGTGAGAAATAACAAATAGGCGCTCTCAATAAAACTATTTGTTAGAAAGAAAACGGAAAATGTACAGGAAATAAAGGCGTGCATTACAAAGCGCATAAAATAGGAGGCAGATTAATGTGATGGTAGAACTCAATTTGTGATGAACACCTAGGAACTGGTGCAGGGGATATTCAACTGAACATTGATAATTAACATTTATTTTCTACCTGGTCTCATGGCATAAATGTACCTTGGTCCACTTTGGCGAGACACAAAATATGTACCAATAAGTACATATCACTGCAGTTGTCTAAAGGAATGAACATTAAAGGCATTAACTCTGACACCTTATATTCCTTTTTACACAGATGTACAGAGTTTTGATTAATAAAGCGTAATTTTCACACAATTTCTTGAAGATTATCATATTATGACTTATGCTTTTGAATGTTAAGATCACACATATCCAGATTGTTTTCAAGGGTATGTTTTTTTTTCGGTAGCTATAATAACTATATTTCTAACATTAACTTAGCAACAGTTCCCAGATATTTAACATACTAAAGAACAAAGCAATATGCACCTATATTAACGCCATAAAAAAACAAAAAAAACCACTCAGTGGATACGTTTCTCTTTGAAACTGCAGCAAAGCGTGCAGTAAGACACATAAAAATATTTTTATGAGATAAATAAGACAGACTAACTACAACAAGCCTGGCTTAATTGGTAAATGTTTTATGATGCCTGATTTCCAAATTAAATCACAACTATATATTCTGGACCACATCACTGCAGAACTAATCAGACAGCAGAAGATATTTTCACATGCATTCCCACCTTTTTTTAAATGACTGCCATTTTTATGCAATTGTTTGTTTTATTTAAAATATAATATAAATGGAAATAGAAAGGAGTCATAGCAATGAGGAGATATCCAACTATTCAGTATTTTCCATGATCTAAGCTATAAAGAGTAATATTTACTATTGATAATCATTAGCAATTTTTTATATACTGGTTTAATAGAGTACATTAGTTAAGTATGGGTAGGATAATAAAGGACTATCTAACTTGTTATATATGAGCATATTAACCAGTTACATGTTGCTAATTATGCGACGATGAATGATGAACTCATTTGTACATCCCATATTGATATATTAATGCAGAGGCAACAGTATGTGAACTAATTCTAACTAGTTTATAAACTATGAAATAGTTTTCAAATGCTTTGTTCTGTAAACTGATTATAAAGTACTGTGAAATGTCTACTTTGTTAATGTCTCACTACAAAAAATGTCCACACTTTTGCCATTTGGAACTAGTTTGATGGTGTCAAAGTTTGCATGGTACTAAAAATGACACAACAGCCAGTCAGTTTGTCTCAGTGTTTTAAAAAGGTTATTCTGCTACACTGTGCTTCTGTTGTGTCAGCATAAGCAACTGCTTGTGACAGAAGAGATATGCCAGCCCTCTGATGGCACGAGTGACTCATCACTTTAGTTCCTTCTTGATTACGCTAATGATGCATTTGCAGCACTTTAGCTGTATTTGTATCGCTTCCATTTTCATGTCAAACAATGGCATATAATATGTAACGCTTTGCAACAAGAAACCATCTGCACAATGTCTCCAATTCAGAATGGAGTGGATCAGTGATGGTCACATGATTACACACTCATGCCACTGCTGCATATAAAGGTGTTCTTTGGCATGATGTGTGAGCTATTCACACTCACAAGATACTCGAGAGGAAGCACAGCCTCATTTCTGTGTCATTCATCATTATTCCCTGTACCCCCTTCGAAAAATCCACCGTGTAAACGTCACATCCAGACAGTCACACCTGTGATAAGGCCACTTCCTCTATGCATCATTTAAGGCATCACAATGCTTTCTCGAACGATTCTGATTTAGTCCACGCACATACACACACACATACATATATATTAGAATAGTTTACATGCATGTTACTATAATACTAGCAATTTATTAGTAGTAATTAAGCACATATCAATGACTTGTTATTATGTGCCGTTTCTACATCCCTAACCAATACATAAACTTAAAAACTACTTTACTAAATATTAATAAGCAGCAAATTCATAATTAATTGAGGGAATAGTGAATAAGTGTTCCCAGTTCTAAAGTATTACACCGTTAGTTTATAAAATGTATGACTGATAAATATGCTTAATATTAAGTGGTGACACTTTATTTTACAGTTACACCTATTAGTTGATTATTAGCATTCATATTACTAGAATGTTAACCATTGTAAGTGCTTTTTATAGTAATACCTTATTCTACATCTCTAATCATACCCAATACCTGAACTTTGCAACTAACTTACTAGCTATTATTAAGCAGCAAATTAGGAAGTTATGGAGGAAACATGTAGTAGGTAACAAGTGTCACCTATTCTAAAGTGTTAAGTTGTTATTATTATCAAAATGCATCATTCAATCATTCACTTTTATCAATATAGCACTTTTACCAATACAGACTGTAGCAAAGCACTGAACACTATCATGTATAAGAACAGAGTTATGGTAATGTATAATGACGAGATTAGACTATTTATTTATTAAATGCAGAGACGGTCTCTGTAGTCAAAACGACGATATTCACTAGAAATCAGGTGTCCCCAACTAAGCAAGCCAGAGGAGACAGCAGCAAGGAACCAAAACCCAATCCATGAGAGAATGGGAGTAAAAAAAAAAAAACTTGTGAGAACCAGACTTATTTGGGGCAAGTTCTCCTCTGGCCAGACGCCCAGCATCTAATTTCCAGTTCAATTTTAAGCACATGTCAGATTGTGCACAGGACATATTGTGTGTGATTTTGTGTGCATTTGGTTTTGGTGATCTGTCCACAGAGCTCATCTAGGTGTTCTTGCCTCCGATGAAGATCATCAAATGCATGCTATTTTATGTGCAATTTAAATACATAAATTTAATCTAGATAGTTTTTGAGAGAATTTACAATTTGCATAAAACAGTTTATTATTACTTAATAAATGCATTATGAAGTCTATATTTAAAAATAATAAATGCATCATCACAGGAACAATACATCACATTCATCATTTGATCAATGATGAAGCTTGCTCTAAAGTGATATTTAATTTAAAAACACAGAGGGCTTACTCTTCTCTTGCAATACATATTTTAAGATGGTTTTTAAATTAAATATTTACACAGAATTCGGCAACAACCCACCTCAACTTATCGAAGATTTGCCCCTTGCACTGCTGCTGAAAAATTGAGAATCTGCTTTTTGGAATTTTGGAATCTGCTGATTCCCTTTTGACTCTTACAATCAAAGTATAAATGAATCGCAGATTGTCTTAAGAGTCCCACCTCTACTGTCCAAATCTTCAACAAGCTATCAAAGCTTTCTGCTGAGCAAAAATTTAAAATGATGCCTTGAAATGCCAGAAAAGACCATTAATACAACTACATCGGATGCGCAAGCTCAGTTAGGGAGATGGAGAAAACGGAAAAAAGGCGCATTTATTTAAAGGAGTTGCCATGGGGAATGGCATCCATGATTAATGTGGGGTTGATTATGCAACCGATTGACTATAATTCACAACCAAAGAAACAGAGTCCAGTCAGCTGCCAGAAGGGCTGGGGGTATTAATACAGTGTTTTTTGTTTTTGTATTTTTATTTTTTTTTCATTGACATGACACCCTTTTTAACAAACAAATAAGAACAAAAACACTTTGCTTTTGCTGTTTTGCTGTTTATTTACACCAAAATCAACCAAAAAGTTCAGTTTATAGTTATGTGCAGACGTGTGCAGTGTTTCGTTAAAGAGTGACATTATCAACCACTGGTCTGTCATGTAATCATTTTTGCAGAGCTATGTGAATGGGTTTTGTTTTGTTTTTGGATCTAAAAGAAAAGCTTTATAATATATGGATGAGTATATATCTGCCGTAGCTGTCTACTCATAAGACATTTCGACAAATAAACACATTTCAACTGTTATTTTATTAAAATGAAATGAAATGTTTTTTAAGATTCATGATTAGCTGGCATCCATCTAGTATCCTTTCTGTACCCTTTCTGGGCTTTGCTTTTATTATTTTCAGTGATGGACTGAGAAGATACGGCCTGCATTCCCAAGGCTCTCACATTTATCAGATGTGAGCTTCAGGGTATCCACAGAGGAAATGCACTGTAGAGAGTCTGGCTGTAAGTCAAGGGGACTACGAATGTCATGGATGAGCATGCTTTTTCTTTTTCTTTTTTATTGTGGCTTTGAAAGGGATGATCTGATTTATTTACACCTGTCACTTTAAAACATGATGTAGGGGTTCTCTATAGACAGGAGTATGCAGCGAAAAAAAAATGGATGTGTGTTTTAAGAAAGTGTTCTCTTTATGATATAATAATAATGAGAGATTGTTAGAATTAACATGCCTTTAAAAGAAATTAACCTTCAATCAAATGAAAATAGGCATCGGCACAAGCTGTTCTTCTGAATATCAATCAACTTCTTGCTATTTTATTTTATTTTTTTATCCAACTCTATTCACAGCAAGTTTGTAGGTATTATCTACCTTAAATGAATTGTATTCGTGAGATGTACACTTAATAGATGGAGTTTTGCAAGACTTCATCACCAAGTGATCTGAAGAGACTGTTGAACTGCTAGAAAAGCACATGCAGATGCATTACAAAGCTGACAGTTTCTGTTCCTAACAGCAACAGCAGGGCTTTGAACGGATCATTTTAAATGGAACATGAAAATGTTTAACAGCTGTCTCGATTGTATCAATGGTTTGGTTCCAACTGTGCAATTAAATGTTTGAATAAAATACTGTTTAAATAAAAAAGGAAATGAACCTTACACTCCGGTTACTGCGCTGAAAGGCATTATCTAATATTAATGACCACGGAAAGAGACTCAACATGAATGCAAAATTGTTATAGATTTACTGTGCAATTAATACCTTCCAGTTATTACACACAATAGGAATCTTGACAGTAACAACAAAACTGCGTCCTAACAACATCACGGCCGTATTGGCAATAGCTGGGGTTCCCAACTGCTTAGATCTGCTTTCCCACAGAGTTCAGCTCCAACTCTAATCAAACACACCTGAACACGCTAATCAAAGTCTTCGGGATTAGAAAGTTACACACAGGTGAGTTTGATCAACGTCGGAGCTAAACCTTACAAGAAAACTGAGAAGGACTGAGGTATATATCAGCTCTTGGCGTATGCACAAATGAATTAATTGTATGCAAATACAATATAGCAAGCAAGTGCCATCTGCAAACAAATTATAAAAAAACATCCCCCTCAAGTTCAAACAAGTGTAAGATTCATCTCAAGCAGAGTAACCACAGGTGTTGTTCATTTTTATTTTTATTTTTAGTTTGATAAACCTGACACATATCTCACATTTCCTTTTGTTAATACTGTCAGTTTAGTTTAGGTGGTATGACATTTTTTGCTGATTCTTTATTTTAAAGTGTCCTTGTTACAGTGTAATTACACATTTAAGTACTGAGTAATATTATTTAACTACATTAACTTACTATACTATTAGAAATATGATTAGGGTTTGGTTTAGGGTTACTTGAGTGCAATTCTGCATCATTTATTGTCATTATAATATTATGCACATGTAACGTGTTAAAATAAAGTGCTACATTATTTTTAAATGTGATACAGCATTAACCTTTAAGAGCTTTTTTTTTTTTTCTTCTCTACTGAGCTTGGGTTGCATTTATTACATGCTATTGCATGAACTAAGAAAAGTGGCAAATTCTATAACACCAAAAAGGAAGCAATACTGTTCAACAAGGACAACTAAAACAGCTCTTATAGAGAGAAAAAAATACTTGCTTTCATTAAGGAGTGATATTTACTTCCTTAAACTGATTTTAAGGGCATATTTACTATTATAATGACAGCGTTGCCATATTTAATGTAATGCATCTATCTATTAAATGCAGAGCTGTAGTCAAGTCCAGCTTTATCGAGTCCAAGACAAGTTCAATACCAGACAAGTCGAGTCCAAAAGTTTTGAGTCCAAGTTAAGACGGAGCCCAAATTAAAGAGAAAAAAAGGATCCTCTTTAAGCCCACATACTATTGATAATGTGATGCGAGAGACAGCATATTTCCTATTCTAAGAAAATCCTTAAGCGTTATTATTTGTAATGATCCAAACTAGATTCTGGATGGCCAATGCCCTACAGTTTATTTCCAACTGGCCTTAACATACCTGGAAGTTTATAGTGTGTCTAGTAAGAGCTTGATTGGTTCAAGTGTGTTTAATTAGGGTTGGAGGCAGGTTTGTGCAACAGTTGGGCTTGTGTTTATTCTTCCGTGCCCCGACAAATTCTCTGTGGTTTGTAAAACTGTATTGTATAATGCTGGCGTTAGCTGACGTGTCTGCGGTCAAAAATTAAAATGACTGATGCTCTCCACAGTGCACTCACACAAAACTCGGGAAATGACGTGTACTGTACAACCCAACAAGGGATTTCCCGTAACAACACTGAAAGCACAGCCGAGATGGAGAAACAGCTGATCATAGCTGTATAAGGATAGCCATTTCTTTTATATATATATATAAATTTGGTAGCAGAGCTACTGCAGTGCTGGAAATTCATTTTTCCTTTGCTGAAACTTCTGCATCTTCATGGAGAGTGCGGGTCATGGCTGCTTAGCAGTGCAGTGCACATTTTTTTTTTTTTTTATGTACACAATTACTTAAATGTCCTAATTGAGCTAATGGTCTAATCCGGCTCAGTCTAATCACTGTTCTTGAAGCCAGGCCTATACGGGTGATAGCAGTCAAAGTTGATATCAGCAAAATTCATTTTGGTGCAGGAGCTGCATCTGATCTAAATGTAATACACTAGCTATTTAATGCAGCTCATGCTGCCTTCACATGCTATCTGCATTATCTTTCCTAGTCGGAATTTGAACATAAACAGTCATGTTTACAACCAGAAAACTCAGAGATTCTTTTGATACCCAAGTTTCCTAGTTTTAAATACAGAGGAGGAGAGAAACATACAGTAGCAGTAGTACTGCAAAGTTTTATTAGTTGTCTCACTTCTACATTGCTTTCTCCTGCTATTACAGTAATGCATATTTCCGTATATGAGTAACCATTTATTGCATATTTTGTGTATGAACACAGTGAAAATAACATTTATTTAACTAAAAATGTAGAAATGGTCAGTCAGCTGAATCTCTAGATAAAACTGTAAATGTTTATATGGTAAAACAATGGAAAACATTTACACAGCTATTGCAATTGCATAAATAGTGGTATGAGTTTAATGATTCAGATATAAAATATTGAATATAGAACAATTAAAGTATAATATGGAACTAAACCAATTAAGGTTACTTTTCAATGAACTGATATATACTGTTTTAACTAATTAGTTTAAAAAGGCAGATTCATTCAGACATGAAGTTGCTGATGATCACTTCTGAGACAAAATAGTGCTACAGAATACATATAGTGACACTTTAGATTGTAATACTTGTTAACTATTAACTATGACTTTTTTCCCTTGATAATTGTTCATTTGTTGCGTATTAGTTAGTCACACACACACACACACACACACACATGTTGGTTTTTGTGATTTATGGGGACTCTCCATAGGCGTAATGGTTTTTAT
>JAUCNO010000152.1:1317057-1332814 GCA_032353835.1 Enteromius viviparus
CCTTTTGAATTACGGGGACACTGAAAATGTCCTCATAAAACACCTACATATTGTAATACCTATGTCATACACATGTCGTTATACAAATTTGTGTCCTCATAGACCACATAAACCCGCCCATACATACATACATGCAAATATACACAAATTAGAATATTAAATATATTTGAAGCAGCATCTAAATAATCACAGAAGGTAAATTTAGTGGTAAATCTAGGCATTATATGAGTGATTACATTTGTAAAAATCACTAAGAATTGTACGAAACCAGGTAGAAAATGAGAATACTACACTAACGATTCAGAATAGCCAACACTTTTTCACTACAACTACAACTTTTCCCCCAATAGAGTCCTAATAAGCTGCTTATTAATTTTTAGTGTGGCAGTTGTTAAGTGTATGTATTGGGTGGCATTAGGAATGTGGAATAAGGCATTAATATGTGCTTAATTAGCACAAAAAAATGGCTAATATTCTGCTAATAAGCAACTAATAGGTATAACCTTAAACCTTTATTTGTTATACACCACTGCATATAAAATAGTCATTTTAAAAGAAGGACAAATGAGCACACATGTGCAGACAGACATTGTATTTCAAAACCGAACTGTCCGACCTAAAACTAGACAGATGGCCACCCTAAATATAACCTCACACTTTATCTTTAGGTTAGACTTTCAGCAGGAATACCAGGCACACTTCTCACATTGCCCAGATGAAAGCGTTTCCTTAGCATGTAAATTGTTAATGTGAGGCTGATTATACAACTTGTGTACAACAGACAAATAGAAACAAGCAGAAATCCTGGCTTTGTTACATAGATGTAGAGCAGAATGACATGCTCTGGGAGTCTGGGACACCTGCGCTTCCAATGTGTCTCTATTTCTTTGTCTTATTCATTTACATCTGACTGAATTGTGAGGATGAATTTGTAGTCCACGAGTACGTAATTCTCCTTCCATAGGGAAATCGCTGAAAGAGCATACAAAACCAAATAGCACAATTACATTCTTTACAGACGCAGGAAGAAAACTAATTGGAATCTGACTGCGGAAGAGAAAAGGCGTGAATGATCGGTAAACTCATTTAAAGACTAAATAATAGGCTGTCAAAGATTTAACAAATACTGTCAAAGGTTGCGTTGCTAGAAATGGGCTAATAAAGCATGTTTAGGTGTGCGCTTCAGGTTGGACAGCTTATGAAACATTTTCATTCATAAACTGTTAATGCCCTGCGTTTTTCTTTCCTTTTTTACATATAACGTCATGTTTATGTATGGAGTTATTCATTGGAAAGAAAATGAAAAACTTTGGTGTGTGCGAAGTGGTTTATATTTCATGAGATCTTTAAAAGCAACATGAAACAGCATTCACAATGCATTTTGTGTTTATGCGAAACACAAAATTCAGTGCAAAATAGCTCAGGAAGCGAGGATGAAAAAGATATAATGTTTGGCTATGCATATTATTAGCTAATATTATTCTAATAGCTGAAGCATTTCAAATGCAGGGGGAGTTATTACATTTTAATGCATTTTTTCTTTGCAGTACAAGACCAGGGGTATTTTTGATTTCATTAATTCCTTTCTGTGAATTAGTACATTTAAAAAAAATAAAATAAAAATCCCGTTTCCTCCCTGATGTAAGACTTCCTTCAACAGTACAATCAGTAAAACTCTTTCTATCTTTCACACACACACACACACACACACACACACACACACACACACACACACGCATGCAGACTTGTGCCCATACTTCGAGACACCCTCTCAAACTCACGTGAAACACTGCTGTTGTGCTACTGTCATGTCTCATGTCACATTTTAAAGAGCGGCGTAAAGCATTTTTGTATCGTCCCTGATGTTCCTGTCACCAAAAACTCTTTGTGTAAACCTGTCACCAACAACAGGCAGCAGTGATTTGTTTACTTCCTTCAAATCAAATTGAAAAGCATGCCAAGCCAAAACTACAAAACAGGCCATTTTTTTTTTATTATTTTTTTCCCACAGCTGAAAATGGCTGGCACTGCTTCTGCCCCGGAAAAGACTCTGCTCGTCTGCATCAGTCAGTTTCAGACGGCAAAAACACCTGCATTTTAAACTTTAACTACAAGTTCCAAGGGTTCAATATGTCCAAATTGCCAAAGAAATGGTGCATCAAGTCCGCTGAGCTTATCGTTTGTGACTGTAATGAAAAAGGACTACATCGGAACATTCAATCTTGCCTTCGGCATTGTGCATGTTACTGCAGCTAAACACTTCTGCGTCAAATAGAGCAGAAACAGGTGATGAGGAAAGAGAGGGACGATGCCGTTCACACGAACTGTGTGATACTGAAGCGCTTGTGTTCAGACACGGACCAATGACTTTTCTCCCTGGCTCATTTAATGCAGCTATATCAAAAAAAGAAAGACAAATAAATAAATTTAAAAACAATGTCAAAAGCGTGGTTGTCAAGGAAACATTAGCAATAATGAGTCACAAATTCACAATTGTGTAGGCCTCCGGTACAAACGTTAATTAGTGCACTAGGAAGTCTCTTCTACATGAAAACAACACAAAAAACAAGTTTAGTAACTGCCTTAAGCTTGGCCTTTCTAAATGGAGCTGTACCGTAAACCATCCATCTTGAAACGTCAAAGTGCACTCACAGTTTTATACTTAAACTGCATTTTAAATGCCACAGACTACCTCAGAGGTATAATATTTTCCTTAAAGGCACAGTGCAAAATTCACACACCTCAGCGGAAAAAAAGAAATGCCTTGCAAAATAAAGCAAACTTGAAAGTGGAGGGAAAACGACAAAACAACTTCAGCAATCAAGAGCTTTAAGCAATAGTAAATAAAATATACTTAAATGGAGAAGATTTGGGGCAAGGCTTTTTATCCCATTTTCCCTGGTAACTGACAAACTGTGACTTAGCAAATTTATATTTACTGTAGGTGTAAGACAAAAATGTGCACACTACAGATTCATGGTCTGTTAATAGACTGATATTCAGAGGACTTCATCATGACTACTAAAACACAGAAAAAAATACTACATTGTTTACACTATATATGAAAATAAATTCATTGTTAAAAAAATAGCTATAAGTTTTTTTAGCTGAAACTTGTCTTTGTTTGGATTGAACGCAATACTTTTGTACTGAGAAATCTGCTTAATAAAAACAGTCTAGATCTAGAACCATGTAACTTTAATGTTCACGGCATGTTGTAAAGATTTCAATTTAGTTATATAGACGTGGTTATTACTGCAGGCTAGTAATATCATTAATATATAGCATATTGTCACTATAACAAATATCCCAAACCACATGTCATGATAAAAATACTTTATCATAAAAAAAGACACTAAATTGCTGCTGAAACTGCTAAACTCAATTCAGACAGGATCCAAAATACAATTCATTATTGCGAAGGAAAAATGTACAATAAGTGCATAAACGTTTGCACATATCATCTTAACATACCAAAATGTTACATAGGCATTCAGTGCATCACACATGATGTTTCGGTCTCAGTATTTCATGTTTTAGATTAATTACATACGAGAAGGACCGAGTCTCTCTAAAGCACAATCTTGCTATCCCATCAAAATGGAAAGAGGTTGTTTTTTTTTTGTTTTTTTTCTCTCTCACGCAAACAATATCAACAGAAAGCTATTTAACCAACATTTAGGGGTCTCCTATCCTCCGCCAACTCAAGTCAAATGACCCTCGGCATCTTAGATGTATCTGTTTTTTATATATATTTATTTTTAACAAGAAAAGATAAGACTTTGGAAACATGAACCATATACTAAAGAGCAAAACTTAGTGTTCAACAGCTTTAGTAGATTAAAAATCTACAAGACACTTCATTTGCCAAACTGTCTGTAAGAGCATTCAGGGCCTTTTATTTGAGAAGCAACTTTAACGATCAACACAACATGATAACACTTCTGTAAACAGAAAAAAAAAAAAAAGCAGAAAGAAAAGAGAGCAAATTAAATTGGATTTTAATACCTTGACCTCAACAGGATTGCACAATAAAAATTAATAACCAATATACAGCTTTCTCATGACTGATATAAAATTTTATTTATTTTTATCTCTCATGGTACATTCTATTTGAAACAATCATTAACTTAATATTTTCAAATAAAGACTGAATGAAATTAAGCCTTTTCCTTAAAAAAATTAAGCTCTCTCTTTCTGTAATACTAATTTGAACAGAAAACAAAATAAAGATTTCAAGCTAATATGATTGAGCGTAATAATATTGCACATGAAAAGTGATATGATCCTGACCAGCCTTTTCATAAGGCGAGTTAAGTCTCACAGTTGTGTCGAAAGAACACAATCCTCTCCACAAGTCCAGTAAATTACAGCCTATTAGTAATTCATTCCCACAATGCGTTTGCACCATCCAGAATCATATCACGTTAATGCACACTTATTTGGTTGCATATTGTTAATAAGAAACCTTTTACAAGTTGCTCTGGGATATAAGATTAAGCAAACTGTTAGACGTGATACGCTAAGAGGCCTCACCTCGTGCAACGTGACAGTGAAAATGACATCACCGTCATCTGTATGCCTCTGTCGGTCAGCCACCAGCAGAATTCAGAACGTAACTCAGGTCAGAACAGAATTTTAGATTCAGAGCTCGAACTAAGAGAGCTCGTCTGTATCACTTAGAGCATTCAAAATGTCCCTTGAAATTGTTAAATAGTACCAATAGTCTTTAAATAATTCTGCATAGAAAAATAAATTAAATATGAAGTTAAACTACGAATTGACAAGTGACAGTGATCATCAATGTTTTTTTTTCTTTTTTCTTTTTTTGGGGGATTTTCCGTATTTTTCTTGAATCCACTATATATATATATTTATATATATATATATACTTTTTTTTTTTCTTGATGAGACTGTTGAATTTAATTGTCGACTGTTGTAATTTACACAACTGCCCCACAAATACAAATAATGTTGACTTACAAAATTAATCCAGATACGCTTACATGGCAAGCAGCTGTTTAGTTTCTCTTGAGTTCATGAATGTCCTGTCATGTGCCATAACCAAACACTTCGAGAAGAATCACATTTCAGTAGAACAATATCAAATGGCTCTTTACAGGTAATTGGAAAAATCCAAAATGTACGGATGATGGCTGCCAGTACCTTCAGATATAATCAAATCCAAGAGTTTCAAGTCCCCAAAAGTGGCAAAATATAATCCAAGAGAGAGGGGAGTCTGGGGTATTCCACCACTTTCAAGCATGTGCCAACTTCCATTTCTTCCACTCCATTTGATTTTGTCATCCCAAGATGCCTAAAAATACTTCCAACCAAACACAATGAAGATGGTCAATATGAAGTACACTCAACACTGTTTCATGACCCAAATCATTTGGTAAAAACAAAGTTCAGTGGAATTTGAATGATGGAATTCATATCAATAGCAGCAAACTACAACTGTTTGTTTATTATTATCTTGTTTTTTTGTTTTTTTTTGATACTGACTGATGTGATTCTTAACTCTTAATGGCATCACAAACATAAAATGGTATGTAATTTTAACACAGCCACCGATTCTAAGGGAGTTACGTGTTGTATAATGAAACGAGTCCGGTATTCCATTGGTCATTAAGATTTGTCTTAAGGCACTTTTGTCATTACGGGACAGGTGAAGATGATGCTCTAGAATTTACTGAGGGCTGTCTGTTCCTCTAGTACTTGAAGGTAGTCTGGGGTCCCCATTTTTGCCTTTAGTTCATAATAATCACTTTTACGCTGCTCAATCACTATCTTACTGTGGTTGCCCCCTATCAATGATTTTTTCATTTTTTTGTCATGTGGTTTCTCGGGGTAACGGATCTCAAAGCCACTCACCCCTATACTGTTGAAATCCTTTTTGCTCTCCAAGTAGTTGTGGAGGAACATGTCTCGTCCCGGTAAGAACTCATCCAGCTCATCAATGGTGCTTAATCTCTTCCTGGGGTCCAGGGATAGAGAGTCCTTGTCTTTGTCGGCGCTGTTGCGCAACATCATTTTCTGTCTCTCCGAGTCTGTGAATTTGAAGCCTGACTCCGAGTCTCTAATTCCACACGTATGAGCTTTGCTCATGTGCTCGATGGTCTGTGGAATGAAGGTCTCTCCTCCCAGGTCGTCCTTCTTGTTAGATTTGTGATTGTGCCTCCGGATCTGAAGAGGCATGGAGCCGCACTCCTGGTTGCCGAGTCCCTCCTGTCTTCCCGCTGGCTTTTTGTTCCGTCTCAGCACAAAGACCAGCAGGCAGAAGGCCACAAAGACAGTGAGGATCAGAACTACCAGTATGCTCAATATCATAATAGACAAGGGCACAGGGCCGCTTGGGGGGGCCTTGCCGACTCCGGCGGGTGACAGTGATGTGAGGACAGGGGTAGCGCTGGTCAGGATGAAAGGAGGCCTGGCTATGAGCTTTGGGCACATGATCTCATTTTTCAGCTCTCTCAGCTCAATGTTGGAGAACTGCACTGGAGATGCACACTTGACCCCCTTGGCAGCGACCCCTTCATTCAGCTTCTCGAGCCAGAGTTTCAAAGCCACTAAATCGCAGGAGCATTCCCAGGGGTTGCCATCCAGGTCTATCTGAGTGAGAGACTTGAGCTGGTCTAGGACGCCACTCACAGGCAGAGTCATGAAGTGGTTGTTCTTCAGATTCAGCCTGGCAAGAGATACGCCGGCAAAGATGTACGCAGGCAGACTTCTGAGCACATTGTTATTCAGGTACAAGAGCTGCAAATTTGGCATGGAGTCAAACGTCCCTGCTAACACCTCCTTTATGGCATTGTACTCCAAATAGAGATACTGGAGGTTACTTAGCCCAAGAAACATTTCAGGGTGCAGCTGCTCCAGCTGATTTCCATTTAGGTACAGCCTACGGAGGTTGGTGAGATTTGAGAACACACCTTTCTGCACGGTGGATATTTGATTGCTGCCCAAATGTAATAAATCTAAACCCTCAAAGCCCTGGAAGTCAGTGGGACTGATATCTCGGATGTAATTACCACTAAGGTGCAATTTCTTGCCATTTGGCGGTTTGGGTACAAGGTCTGCTAGACTTTGAATGTTTCTTTCTTGACAGCTGACACTAATGCCAAAGTCAGAAGGGTGAGCTTTGCATGTGCAGGGCTGGGGGCAGGAGAGGGGAGGGATTCGAGTTTGATAGGACACAATTTGGCCATTTTTGCCAGCTGGGTTGCCAGCGACAATCCCATTGCCATATATTTTGGAGGGATTAGTCGTTTTGGGTGCTTTGGTCACTAAAGGTGCAATGGTTGAAGGTGCCACGTTGGACATGGTTAGCCCACCCTCAGGCTGAGAGGGGGGCATCCGTACATCAAAGTCACTGCCAGTCCCCATGGGGCACAGCTCCTGCTTATTAGTTTCCTTTAAGAGTCGGCCGTACAGGTCACTAGGGGTCTCGCAAATAGCCTCTCCAATGAAAATGTTATAGGGCATATTCTCCAACCAGGCTTTCAAAGGTAACAAATCACAAGTGCAATTCCACGGGTTGTCATCCAACTGCAATTCCACTATCCGCCCAATGTGCTCCAGAACTCCGAGATAGGGAAGCTTCTGTATCCTGTTCCCCCTTATGTCCAAGTGAGTAAGGGAGGCGAATCGGAAAATGTTCTCAGGTAGGCTTTGAATCAGATTGTCATTTAAAATGAGAACCTTCAGTTTGTGTAATTTGTTGAAGGCTCCTTTCTCAATGAATTTGATTAAATTGTAGTCAGCCTGGAGGTATTCCAAGTTCTCGATTCCCCGGAAAGTGTCGGCGCGGAGCTCTTTTAACTCATTGTTATTTAAGTGCAACTGTTTCAATGCACTGAGCCCCACAAAGGCCCCTCCCTCGATGTTCTGGAGTTTGTTGTTCCCCAGCTGGAGTGAGACTGCGTGCGTGAAATTCACAAAAGAGTTGGGGTAAAGGATGTACAAAAGGTTGTTCTGGAAATTCAAATGGTAGAGGCTGGACACTGGCGGCTGCAGCTGTGTAGGTCTGTACACAGTTATTTTCTCACAGTTCACATAGAGGACGTTCTCGATGGACATGCAGGAGCAAGCGCTGCAGGTCTCAGCTCTGAGGTCCGAATCCGAGTCACAAAATGAACCCGATATGGAAAAGGCCAACAGAACAATCAGCAGCATTTTGCCTTTTACAAATCCCCCAGTAAACCATTTAGTAACCTTAGAGGGGGGAGAAACAAACAAACAATCAAAACACATGCCTGTTTCCTATTGAGTCACAAAGCTAATGCCAAGATCTTACAGCAGGGGTGTTTAAAAAGCCCTCTGCGCACACAAAGAACTTGGAAAAACCTGTTATGTGCCTCTTGGATCCAAACGTAATATTTGAGCCTACACTGAAATAAATCCATCTGTATTTATAAGCATCACAATTAAAAAAAAATTAAATAAATACGAAAAGAAATAACATAAAATATATATAGACTTATATAATATATAGAGTTTTAATACACTGACGTAGTTTGTCTAACACCGCAATGAATGTATGCATCAGCGTATTTCTTGTGTTTCAGTGACTCGAAGAGGGGGGAAAAGTCTCTTTCCATCGCATACAGAAGACCGTATTATCACCTTCACAAAAACGTATTTTAAAACACGGTACAAAGAGATCATGCCCTTTAGATTATCAAGCTTTGCCAACAAATAACTGAGTGTATAAGAAGATAACAATTCAACACTCACCGGCAATGTTAATATATCCTCCTTTTTCAGACAACACCGGACATTGGGAGCGCCAAGAGAGGGACTATTCCCATTCAGTCAGGTTCAGATTTCAGTCTCAGCCTCTCTCGTCAGGCTCCACTTGTACAAAACATATATTGTGTCATAAAATCCCAAGGTTACTGAGCTATTTTGAGGCATCTCAAACACGGCGCTGCGTATTTGCGCTGAAAAAATTAATTCGTTTCGAAACCAAAATAAAAATGGTTAAACAGCAAGTGGTGAATTTGGATGCAAAACAAGTCCAACATTCTTCCGTTGAATGAACTGAGCATCAGTTTAGACGCAATTTGAAAGGACAGTTCGCTCAACAGTTCCGGGGAGGGAAAAAAAAGCAGGAGAAGGGAGAAAAAACAGAACTGATACAGATCTTAATAAATTAATCGCAACAATCCATCGCGCGTCGCGGCTCAACCCGATTACCGAAAATCTGAAATCGACTCCAGTTGATTCCTGTCGTTTCTTGGGATTATGCAAGTTGCGAGATAAGAGGAAAAGAAACTATGTGCTCTGATGTCAGACCGACGAGGAAATTAATAATTCAGCCGAGTAAAATACGCTCGAAAAAGAGATGCCACCCTACACCACATCTTCAAAATAAGTATTGTTGGTGTAGTCCTCGTCCGAATAATGAGACCAGTCTTATAAACCAACTATTCCACCTCGTCTTTTTCTAAGTATGTTGGTTTTGTTGCTGCATTGAGCTTCCCACACGGTCAAGCGGGAGGAGAGAAAACGCAGAGATGCAGAGAGAGAGAGAGAGAGAGAGGGAGAGGGAGAGGGAGAGAGAAAGGCAGAGGGAGCGAGCGAGGGAAGCGCGCGAGAGGAGGGGGTTAACAGGGCGAAAATATTAAGGAACAAAATTCAACTTTAGATATCCCTTAAATACTCACTAGTGAGCATTATAACGCGCTCTGCTAGTGTCTTTCGTTGAAGAATCGCTGCAAATGGTGACGCGTAATCTTTAGTTGGATCTCGGCCAGTTCGTGGAAGCGTAACAGATTTCCTAACAGCAGCGCGCGGGGATACAGCGCGTATTTTTGTGTGTATTTAAATTTACTTCTTTAATCTATATTTTACAACAGTTATATTATTCGCGCGCGCTCGTGCGTGTGTGTGTGCGTTTGAGAGATAGAGAGAGCGAGAGAATGGAGGGCGACTAGCAGGTCGAAAATATTGAAGAACAACATTTTACTTCAGATATCTCCAAAACACTCAATAGTGAGCATTATGGAGCACTCTTTCTCGTGTGTCTTTCGTTAAGGGATCTCTGGAAAGGGTGACGCGTAATCTTTAGTTGGATCAAGGCCAGTTTGCACGCGCCCGGTTGCTTGGCAGCAGCAGGAGGATTTAACGCGTGGGATACTTTATATTCTTTATTTTTACAATTTTAAGATTGCGTTTAACCGCGTTCAGAAACTGCGTCAAAGTCACCCACAGTAGTTTGAGCTGTTTCACGCACAGCAATACATCTTTCTAGTTTGACAGTTCGCCAGGGATGGTGATTCATTCTTGATAGACAACAGGTGCGCCGTTTTATCGACTTACGTCTTTTCAATAACATGAACATTGATTTGTGCTCATGCATGTGTTTAATTGCTCTAGTGCATGTTCCGCAACTGGAAGCAGTTATGATTAAACCTTTAGATTATGAATATGTAAAAGGAAAATAGCGGATGTTAGTGGACACAGATGAGGCATATCCGTGCCTGTCGTGTCCTGTGTGGATCTGCAATGTTGAACTAAGAGAAAAATAAGATCAAACACGGCGCCCTCATCTGGCAGAAATGAGTGAGATTTAACACATAAAATGGATTGCATTCCAAGCGTTTTATATGTATAGATTTGATTTATATTTAGTTCATAGTGCGCGTGATCTGATATAGGGGAGATGGGCCAGCTAGTAAACGGTGAGGTTGTCACATTGTCACAGAAACTGACTCCAGTCAAAAATCCTCTCGGATAAATTAGTTTTTCTCTCTGCACTTGATCTGTTGCTTTGTAGAATAGTATATATAACACAAGCAACAATCCAATATCATTGTTGATGATAGAGTATGTAAGAACACTTATGATTAACTTAAATATTGAAACTAAACAATTTAAAATTAGAACAAGCATATTTTAAATACATGTCAGATACATTGTATTTATTTATTTGTTTTAAAAAAATTACACATTCCCGTTTTTTGACTCGTTTCTTGACATGTTTTTGAGCTTGTTATTTTCTATGCGCTGTTTTTAATGTTTAAATGTCCCTAAAAAGCCATTATGAACGCACATTTTCAGTGTCTATAAAAAAAACAAAATAGAAAAATAATAATAAATTGTTAGAACTAGCCCTGATCATGCTACTACATAGAGCTTATAAAGTTAACTCACTGAGTGTGTATATGTGTGTGTGTCACTTCACAACCAAATGTTTTAATATTCACATTGTTGAACACGCAACTAATTTTTAGTCTAATATAACATTCGGGAGTCTGTTGTCTACATGTCTGAAAGACATGTAGATATTTGTTAAGCTCTTAACAATAACGGTGATGGTTTGCACCTTCTAGTTTAGAAAATTATTGAAGCGTATTGCTTAAAGAGCTGGAAATCACAATAAATTCCCACTTCAACAAGAAGTAAAACAGCAAAGGGCCCCCAGGGGCTTCGCTCAGTTATAAGCTGGGCAGCATTGTCGCAGTTGTTCATATTTTGTACATTTCTGTTTATACCAAGGTATGGCATAAACACTTTCAGTCTGGGTGTTTAGTGTGAAGTGACAGCCTTTGCTCTGTGAATACGGGGGTTGTTCTGGTTTTTGTGTCTGCTTCTCTCAAGTTTCCGTCTTTGATATGTTAAACAACTGCCTATTTTTAACTAGCAAGAAGAAAAAAATACCAATAGTGGTGGTGACAATAAAAACAGAAGTGTTGTTTGTTTTGTACACAGTTTTGTCACTTGGGTTGGTTGAAAATTACTTAATTTAATAATGTCGGAGAGAGAGAGATTTATTTATTTATTTTTTCACAATAAACTTCCTGCCCAACAAGAGCAGGAACCAACAATTATCATTTATTTATTTAAATGGTATACATTTTTCTTGCCTTATTTACTTCTAGAAAGAGTATTCATTTATATTTAGTCTCTATATGTTTATGTTCTTTTTTGTTTGCACTTTTATGTGAGTCATTGATAAAAAATAAATAAAACTTAAACATGGTGGAAAAGAACATTGTATATCATTAGTGCATGTGACACTGTGGATGTCAACAACATAAAAAAAGAACACTTTCACCATGTTTGACAGAGTAATGGCTCAGTTTCAACTTTTCAAAAAAGTGTAGAAACGAGATGCAATTTATGTAAAGGAAACGTGGTAATGCATCTTTATTCCTCTGGCTGTTTTTACAATCCACATGCTAAAAAAAAAAAAAAAAACAGTAGGTAAAGAAAAAAAAAAGTGATGGCACAAGTCCAAAGCACCCACTCTTCTGTTTTGGCTTAAGCTCTGTTTGTAGTGTCTTCTCCCAATAGGCAAAACAGAGAATGGCGTCTTCGTTCCACATGTTTTACAGCTTTCGTTTAACCCTTGCTCCTCGCTCCCGTCAATCATACAGCAATCTAATAAAGTACATCCCTCCAGCTGGCAAACATGTTGATTGACAGGCAGTCTGTTGAAATAGGGTAATGAGATAGAAGAGATGACACTGTGGAACGTCGCCTGCAGTAGATGAGCGTGGCTCGGAGAATGTCTCCCGGGGATTACCGCCAAGAACTTTGGAGTCTAGTGGCAAAAATGGCTTTGAACTATCTGCATATGTACACATGCGATGATTAAAGCTGTTTATCTTTCTTGTAGTCTGAAAGGGTACTAAGCCTTCAGGCATGGAAGACGTTCACCTTCATTAGGAAAACGGAATGTGTCTGATCAGCAAGAGTTTTTAGATATAAATGAAAATAATAAATTTGACAGTGTTTTATAGGGGTTTACCAACCAAAAAAAGGAAAAGAGAGAGAGACATAATCATGAATGAAAGACATTGATGGTTGTAGAAGTGTGCAGGCATCTTTGCATGGACTAGGAGGCAGCAGGGATACTAATGTCCACTCCACAGTTGGCAACAACGGATCCGCTGTGTCTCATCTGTTCCAATTGAGTCTTGTGCCTCCTCAAATATCGCAAGGTTTCTATTAACCACAAAGATAGCAGTAGCAGTCACATTGTGACCTACTGGGCATGCATCCAAAAAAAACAAAACACTGCGATTGTGTGTATTGTCCAACCGTGGTGCTTCAATATTGTAAAGCCTGGTGAATAGCTGAAAATAAGACATTATGAGATCATGTGATCTGTTTTGATACTTCACATTGTTTCAGTCATGAATTTATTGTAAATTTCAAAAGTTCTCATTTTCTTTTTAAAACTGTGGTTTATTGGCACACTTATGGCTGTACAAATGGAAGACATATTTCATAATGCTTGTGCAAACTATGTTTTTTATTTAAATACAACATGAAATATTTTTAGCATCACAAATTATTCTAATATGATGATGTGGTGCTCATAAAACATTTTTTATTTATTATCAATAAATAATTTCTTTGCATGATTTAGTCAACAGAAAGTTCAATAAAACCTTTTTTTTATTTAAATAATTAATTAAATAATTTAATTTAAAATAATTTACAATATTATATGTGCTTATTGTACATTGTTCACTACTCAACAATTTAATGTGTTCTTTCTATTTTGTTCCAAGAAATAAATAAATAAAATCCCAAAATTATAATAGAAAAAAAAGATTTCACATTGATTGTAAAAGGAAATTTTAGGGTTTGACATTGTTTCAAAAGCACCATAGGTAGGGTGACCATACATGCCAGTTTTATGGGACACATACTTGGGTGTATTTCCCAAAAGTTGCCAACTACGGCTGATGTCCCATCTTTACCTCGTTACATGGTTCAGCGATTCAGTGTTTCTGGAAACCATAGTTCAAAGCAACATTCACAAACAGTGTAAACAGCACAAAAAAGCTCTCAATATGTGGTTAGAAGCATCATTTCTTGTTAGCAAGACATACAGGGTTAAATCAATATGCTCTTGGGTGCAATAAGCAAGCTAACATGCAGTAGACACTTCAATGTACGTATTTTTGTATATGTCCTCAAAAAGCTCAGTTTTTAAAAAGTGCGTGTGTGAACAAATGGTGCTTTTCCACTGCATGATACGGCACGGTACAGTATGTTACGGTTCACTTATGGGGGTTAATAGCCAAGGAGCGGATCGAGCGAGAGCTTGATGGGACGGGGCGGAATTTGCCGGCTCAACTATAACAACATGCGGATAATCCCACCCACTCTAAAGCGGTACTAAACTGCTGTGGAAACGCAAACCGAACCAAGTGCTGAACCGAACCGTGTTGAGCCGAGCCGTACCACACAGTGAAAAAGCACCAAAGGAACCCCGAAGTATGATGTAAGAAGGAACCTGCGATTTATGTACCAAAAAAAAAGAAAACAAAAAGATGATTTGGAATTTGGCCAAAACTATTACATATTAAGACAGGAAATGGTATGCATTTTGAAAAGCCTTAGTCAAGATTGAAATAGGTGGACACATCCGCCTGTAGGGACGACAACTAGAGAAAGAAAAACTTGAGCTGGCCAGCCGACAGACAGCGATCCTGTAATACGCTGCTCAGTGGGAGCTTGGTACATGTTTATCATGGACAGAGCCTGCAGAAGTTTAAGAAGTGATGCTCCTACGTGGTGCTTTGCTGCATGAGTTCTCCCACAGCTCTGAGTCAGATTTACTCAGCTGTCAATTTCATTTGTGAGCCACTGTGGCTTAATATGCTTCCCCAGGAATCCCACAGGAAAGAGGAAGACAGCCACATGAGCGGTTTTGTTTGTGCTGTTGTGATAGTTGGCCAGGCACCTGACAAGGGATGACTCTTATTCGAATTTTCCATTAATTTATCAATGCTTCATCAGCAAAAAATAAACAATAAAAAGTGATTATATCCATCAATATGCTACTGAGGCCCGTGTGCCAGCCTGGAAAGCGGAGTGAAGCATTTGGGTGCAGGTAATCTCCTCTATCTCTGTGGAGGAGGGCAGCTTGGCATTTCGAAACTCTGGCAATTTTTTCCTTACACAATAAATGTATCGTAAACGAAAGGTCAGCCTTTCACCGGTTATCACTTTGACTTTTTGACGTTTCTCTCCGCCCCCTAAGTAAATATCAAACTGTTTCTACATGTAGGGCCTGTGTTTATTTTACATAGGGGCAGATATTGGCTCAAAATTCTTGCAGTATTTGTAACTTTTTACCTAGCATTTACTCAGCAAGTCTGAGGGGAAAAAATACACTTTGGTAACATTTTTCAACTATTGGAACATTTGTTTGCTCTGAGAAAAAAAAAAAAGACATCAATAAAATTTTTCGACCATTGTTGCATTTGCTTGTATGGCTGAAATATACAGCTCCAGCTAAGGCACCCCAGGCTCACAACCAATTCGTACATACAGTATCTGTACAAGGTGGATCATTTGCAGTAATTCATACAAATTCGTACGACATCACTCGAAAACCCCATGACGGGTAGGTTAAGAGACGGGGTTAGGTGTAGGTCAACTCATAAAATACGTACAATTTAGCAAAAAGTGCATGAATTTGCATGACTGAGATTGTACAAATGTTTATGAATTTGCCATGAGACTGTGCTCGCTAGTGATGAAACTTTGCATTGTTGCACTGCAACATTTCTGTTAAAAGAATGATTTAGAGAAAACATGCTCTTGATATTTAAATTAGTTTTGGATTTAGACCTTGAGCCAAAAATCTGAAACAAATGAGGATTGACTGTTAATGAAAAAAATGAAAAAAAAAATGAAAAAAAAAGGACTAAAAATACTGAATTATACATATAGTGTCTGGAACTACACTGATTTCTCATTTCACATATATATATATATATATATA
>JAUCNO010000152.1:1332914-1350297 GCA_032353835.1 Enteromius viviparus
ATGTGCACTTTCTAAGTTGCTTTTGCCTCCTTAAGACTAATTGCTTGCTGTTTCCCCACTTGTACGTCGCTTTGGATTAAAGCGTCTGCTAAATGAATAAATGTAAATGTAAATGTAAATGGTCGAGTTAAAGCCGAAAATCTACTGTGGGAAATACTTCAAACTTTTCTGTAGACATGTACAATATAAGCAAAGCAAAATGCTTTTATATTATTTTTTTTTTCTAAATCTAACAGAAGCTCATGTTGATGTTATTCAGCATGACCTGAGAATAATCCATCTGTGCATTCATATCATTGATATCACAAATTTACTTGTTAAAGACGGAGAACTGCAGTTTCATTTCCAGTCTGTTTCCAGCCTGGTTGGGTTTAAAGTCATCTGTTTACTTGCATGGCTAAATGGGGGGTTAAAGAGAGTCTCAAATATTTCAATGTCACAATGTATTGTGATAATTATGGTTTGATACAAATATGTAAAAAACAAAATCATAGCTTACTGGATGGCTGATTCAATTTAGATGGCATTGACCCATTGATAGCTGATACAAAACCATTTTGCATGTGGCAGGAACATCAATGCGCAAACGAAAAAACAAAAATTAACTTTTAAAATGATCAAAACATACTACTGGAAAGCACAAAGCTTTCAAATGTGATAATATAACTATAAAATCTTATGTTGTGTCTAAATTCAATTATTTTGTGTGCATTTGTGGGCAGGTTTTTAAAGAAAATAGAGAGCTTACTGTAGATTGACTGCACTGTTAACATGAAATGCTAAAACAGACAATGATTTCAGAGAAAACATCATGAAGGCAGCAATTTAATCACAGAGAATGCAATCATGCCCAAAGCCATTAAGCTCAATTGTTTCTTGAGTAAAAAAAAAAAAGAAAAGAAGGTTCATTTCAGTGAATATTAACAGCTGCGGAGAAGATTAAAGAGGATAGATCAAACATATGCTGCAGTAAGAACATATAGATACATGCACACGTTCCTAATCAGGATTCTTTGCTTTTCCTTCAAAGGAAAAGTCTAAAAAAATAGATATTGATCCTGATTGCATGTGATGTTAAACTGCAATTGATTCATTACAATAAAAATGTGCATAATTACATAAATAAGTCAATTATCCAGGATTTAACAATTTACCACTTCACAGTAACGCGTATTTTGTATCCATCAACATGGAAGTTTGAATCAGCCTTTTAGGAAAAGCAGTACAAGTACAAGGTGCAAAAGATATGACACATGCATGCCAGTGAAATACCTGTGAAGTGTTCATGTCTAGAAGCTCTCATTTTATCAGCACAAAGAAGAAAAATGTCCACTGCTCTGTCAAGGCCAAGGAAACAAATCAAAATGGCTCACTGTGATCCTGACAATTGGATAACAAAGTGACGACATAGCAATTTACATCTTTACAGCTATAGTAACCTCCATCTGAGAACATTAACAAGTAACATACAATGCTTGCAGTGATAAAAATGACCAGGAAGCATTTTATGAAATATATAGCCTACAAAAATATAGGCATTGTGTAAATTAGCTGAAATAATAAACAAGTAAATGTAATAAAAGCTTAATAGCATATAGGTCATTGCTGTGGACAATGAATATTAAAGGACAAGCAAGTTTGCATGATGACCCCCTTGATAAAATTAAATAAAATGATTTTTCTTTAGTGATTCCGAGTTTCAAAAAACGGTTGAGTGAATAATTCAATGATGGATTCATAAAGACGGATTGGGTATTGAGCATATTTTGCTGAATACATCAAGTCTATAATTTACATTTTCTAAACACCTACAATCCTTAGGACATATTCAGTGCAAAAAAAAAAAAAAAGTTGACTTTTATGGTTATCTTTAAGAGCCAGCTGATCTCAGTTTGTTTGGTCAAATATCAAATATCAAATAATTTCAGTGATTGAGTCAAGTGACTAATTATGAAGACAGCCACTTGTCTCCACCTACTGGTTTCATCAAAAAATAGGGATACAAATAGTGAAAGCAGAATTCAGACTCAAGCATTCCAGAGAGTTGTATTATAAAATATATAGAAGTCTTTAGCGTACTGTATGTGAAAATTCATTGTAGTAAAAATATCTACCACCAAAAATAATACCTAAATAAACAAGCCCACAAAACTACCGCCAGTCTCGTATTAACAAATGTAAACTAAATGTAATTATGCATACACAATCTGGACGCTTTACAAAATTTCAAGCTCTTTCAATCATATGGTTTATCAGATAAACTGCTAATGATGTCCATGTCCCTAAGCGCACATTCCACTTCTTGCTAATTGGTGCTTTTGCAACTAGCCCTCCACTGTGCTCTCTAAAGAGGGAACAGCTCTATCCATAACCACGGCACACTGTGATCCTCTGCCATCATCCGCCCCACTAAGGAAAATACCACGATCCTCTATCTCAGCCTATCTATGTCCTCACCTCTCAGGATTTCATTTAATTAGGCGGCGGTCAAAAATAGCTCTGGCAGATCAGGAATAATGACATTGAGGTGAGGTGGGAGGGAGTGGGAGTTTGGAATGTTCCTGCTCTCCAAATTTCAGTCAGTTTTTCTTCCACTGGGATACATTTCCACCGCTGGCATGGCATTTAATTCTTATTATGCTCATGTCAACCTTTAATCAAATTTCAGCAGGGTATTGAAATGTTACTCACACCAAATGATGGGAAATGATACATCCGAACAACCGTCGTCTGAGAACCGGAATTGTGCTCTTATCGAGTATCAAATAGCTTAATAGGAAAGATTATATTCCCTCTTATACATATGGTGACTCCTACATGATTGATCGCTGGCATTGCATTTGCGACTGTGTGCTGGGCTTATACACACACACACGTAAACACACACATCACACAGAAAGGCCACCTTCCAGAGAAATATGTTTCTTTGCTGATACACACAACCAAACAACCTCTCTTTTTTTGATGTAGGCCACATGCAAGGGATAAAGGACCTGGACAAATCCCAGATATAAATGTATAAATGCTCTCATAGATTTCAAAAAAGACTTTCAACCTGCTCAGGAAATGCATACTGGTCTCTGAAACATTTTCAAATTCTTAAAAGCCAGTTTGGAGTAATTTCGGAAAACCTGCGATCCAACTAATTTGAGTAAAACATTGCCTTTATTTGCCAACAGTTAGTTGCTTTAAATTATGTTAAATGAGAAAAAATAATAAATGGCAAATGTCTTGTGACAATATAAAATTATTGCACAAGTGTGAATTTGTATGAATTTGAATGATCTAACTTGTACAAACACACACACACACACACATATATATGTATATATATATATATATATATATACAACACATAGGGTATAAAAGTGTGAGATTCAAAATCTAAACCTACAAAAAATAAATAAATAAAGATTGTGCTCTGTTTCACAAATGAAGTGTAATCAGTCTTATGAAATTAATGTTAGCTCAAGTTCTGCTGGTATTAAAGTGAAAGAGAACAAATAAAATGCTAAGACATTATGGAATTAATTTTTATGCAGTGTCATGCTGAATGGAAATGAGGATGGGAAATGTATTAAATTTCAAAAAAAGAAATTGTTTCACTAGTGCTCTCAGACTTTTAGAACCCACTGCAACTATTTAGTGTGATTCCTTCATGCAGTTTGTTTGTTACCTATTAGACCATGTCTACATTTGATTAAAATGTGTAACATTCGCTCTACCTAAAAACACACAGGATGAAAACAACAGAATAACTTCTGTCTGAGCCACTAACGTACAACAAGATCCCCAGGAGCTATCAATAATTGAATATCCATTAAATGTCCAGAAGAAGCGAGCCGCTGCCTTTCTCCGCCTTTGCCTTTCTTCAACCTGTTGAGTTAAAGCCACCGGACAGTTCCACCCCTGTTCAATACGCCACCTCTCTGCCAGCCTTTATCAACAGGAGCGCGGAGAGCGTGTATCAACCGAAGAGGAGTGTTCGGTTTCAGATCCCTTTGTCCCTTGTGCGCTTCATGCACCCAGGTTTAATTAGAATCCATTTTAAATATTCATGCTAGTTGTCTCTACTGTAATCCTGGGAGGAAACCAGATAACTAGTTGGAGGGAAACCTTGTGACACCAAAACATACTGGCTGACAGCTTCAAGCTGCTTAGCAATTAATTAATTACCCAGGGTGAAGGGAGATTATAATAAATAAATATTGGCCGATCATGAGCACCGGTGAACCTGAAAGATAGTGGCGTAAGCGAAGGTTGCGGGTGAACGACCTCAAAGTTAATGTGTCCACATGGCGTGGAGCAGGTTGCGCATAAATATGCATTGCATCAAAGTCAAGGAAGCAGGCAGATCTGCGGAGAGGGCATTGGTGGATGCTGGGTGGGCATTTAACACACATCACACAGCCCATTGCATCGCCGTGAATGGAGGCACTCACATGTGCTCGCTGCAGGTCGTGACGCTGAGTTTCTGAGAGAGTGCCAGAGGCCTAAAGGCTGAGAATGTTTCACCGGATCAAAAAAAGCAGGTACGGCGGTTATAAAGCGTGTGGGCTTGTGATGAATCTGCAGCGCCGAGCTCATTCCCGATGGCTGTAAAGATAACTTTCTTTTTTTCAGAGTGGGCAACTGGCAAATGTGAAGCTTTAGCAGATAAACAGTGAGACCAGCTCAAAAGCTTTTTGAAATGCTAACGATAACAGGCTCAGACGAGTTGTTCAGAGGAGTGCCGCCATAATAAAATATGAAATACAGCTTAATGGCGAAGCGTTTTTACTGTCAGGTCAGCACAATTGTGTGTTTTTTTATTGCATTGTTACATGTCCCGCTATCCGTTTATGTGATACTTCTTCACTTTTCCCAGACAGTGCTGAAGCAAACCAGAAATAGCCAGAGATCTGACAATTCACAAGTGAATACAGCAAAATGTGTCTATACACTTTTATCCTGCAAAGGAAAAAAAAACAGGAGAAGATTAGAAGGTTTGTCTGTGAAAAAAATAAAATAAATGAGGCCTAGAGGTCACAGTGTAATCGCAGAGATATGCGTCATATCCTCCCATAATCCTTCAGACTTTCCTGGGTTTGTTTCTGTAATAATTCTTACACACTCAGGTAACAGTATGGGTCTAGAGATGTAAAAATAGCTAAAAACACGTAGAAGAAAGAAAAAGAAAAAAGCTTTGTGTTGCACTTTCATCCTAACTTATGTGCAACATTAGAATATTGCATAAAATATTTATAAATAAGCAACATTACTTCTTGATAATCTGGCTCTAAATATCATTATTACAACTGTAGTCACTGTTGTTACAACATTTCAGATGCTAAATTTATTTGAAAAAAAAAAAAAACTAACATAAAAGCTCTTTTACAAATCAAATAAATACTTTTCAAAATTTCACAATTTTATAATTTTTTCCTGATGCCATACTTTAGAATGCACATAGAACAAGGGTGATGGAAACAAAGCTACTGATAACTATACAAAAATGAAATTTCTTGTCCCTATACAACACAACTTAACAAGGTTTGTCTGACATGAAAGACACTGAAAATAGCCCTCAAGACACTTCAAATAAAGAAGGAAAATATCAGTGTTGGGAAAGTCGTCATTAGTCTCCATTCGATGTGACACAGCTTCAAGTTATCCACCTCCCAGAACACCACCTTGTCAGCCTCTTTATTACTCCTTCCATCGAAGTGCTGAGCATAGGAAGCGATTAATCTTTGAATATGACGCAGGAAGTTAATCAGTGCTCACGCCAAGCCCCGGAAATCTCTCCGAGTGTCCCGACCGGGGTGACACGAGAAATGAACCGCGGCAGCTTGGAGTCGAGTGTCTGAACCCGGTCGGGAGCCCTGTGGTTTATAACTAGGCCGCGGCACTCGTTGGCGCAAGAAATCAGACATAATGACAGGAACAGTGCATTTAGATGAATGTTCATCAATTAACATTTTTTATTTACTTGAGACATTATAAAAGGGGAAAGAGATCATTGTTATATAACGAGAGTGCGTAACTGTCAATGCATCGTGTCTTGCAACTGCCCCCCTTGTTCGCACTTTTAGCCCATGGCTACTGTTTGCATATTAACTACATTATGAATAGGTGAATACACTTGAATATGGACATGTGAATAATGCATGGTGGAAACAGGGGATGGATTCCAGAGTTCAGCAGCGTCGCAGCTGTAAGGGGTGCTGCTCATGCTCTGGAACAATAGCTTTCTAAGGGTACGGGTTTACGTTTAAGTGTGTCACGACTGCTATCTTTAGATTAAGCATCAGGTGGAGAGGAGGCCATGTATATTTATGTCACCGCCCAATGTACCGTGCCCGGTGAACAAACAATATGTAAGCTAAGCTCACTCATCCTTTCTTTTACCTCGGCGAGCCCAGGACACGTGCTGTCTTAATAATTCAGCAAAACCTTGGTGTAAAAATTTAATTGGGTGTTGGGAAGTTCATTTGTTTTTACAGGGCTTTGGGAGCTTTTTAGAAGCACCTGGTAAAATAAAGGACTTAAGGGGTGTTGAATAATATAATAACAATTTTGCTTGTAACAAATTATGATTAAAATGTGTTAAATATCTTCATGGAACCATAGATGCCAGTAAAAGAGAACTATATTCTTTATTTCATTTGTAACACCTTTTAATATCATATATGTGAACATACAGTATGTGGCTCACTGAATTTACGGTCTACATTTTATTTTTTATTTTTCAGTTACACATCAAACCAGTAGAAATGGTATTAGTAATTGAGCTTGGAAGGGATTGTGCCAGATTTCGTGTGACCTGGGCCACATACACACTATATGGTTGTCAGTGGTCTTCTTAGCATTTAATCCTGTTTTATACACAGAGTTCATAAACACAGAGAATTTTCCATAAATCTGCTTAATCCTCAACAACTACTTGTTAATGCTTTGATGCCACTTGTTTTGAACACTGACAGCTCGTCTGAAACGTGTGTCACTTACTCTATGTGCGGTGCAACAAATCACAGAGACAGAGCTACATGTCTGGACTTGTTCACAAACCAGTCTGACGCTCTTGCAGTCTAGCATCAGTTCATGTTGCAGAACAGAAAGAGAGAATCTTGAACAGAAGTGCAAGGATAGTACTTTGAAATGTAGTTTTAATGTCCTATGGTGCAAAATGCTTAAAGGGATTTAAAAGGTTTAAGGAATTCAAAATTTGAAGTAATTAATACTTTCCTAGTAATTCAGTAACATTTGTGTAATTTTAAGACTGCTTTTGACACTTTGCCATGCTTTCATTAGTTAGCCTATTTTTTCACTATTTGATACATTTTATTATTTTACCTAGCCTCTTGTTTATATATGTCTCCTGTTTATATGTAGGTATTAATATAGCTACATTTATGTAAGTTTATAGTAGGTTTTAGTAGGTTTGGTCAAACTCATGTTAATCTTGAGTATCTATACAGTAGTACTGCATCCTTCATATCACCAAAAAGTTTTTAGTTTCATCAAATTTATAAAAGACAGATACAGCTTTAATTCAATTCAATTCAAATTTATTTGTATAGCACTTTTCATGTGTCACGGTCAGCTGGATGTGCCAACCCAGAATCGGATGGCACTTCCGCATCCTACAAACTCTGTGTTTGTTTGTCTATGTTTTCATACCTGGATTCATTCCAAAAACTCTTGTCTCCGCCCATCTTGTTGGTTGTCATGGTGTTTTATTGTTGTCTCCGCCCACTCTGACATGTATAAATACCCGGGATGTCTTTGTGTATTCACGGTTTCTTGTTTATATGTAACGTGATGTTCTTTGCTCCCGAGTTTACCTTGTGTTCCTTGTTTCCATTGTGTTTCTCTGTTTTTGGATAACCTGTTGCCGACCCTTTGCCTTCCTGACCATCCTATTGCATTTGCCTACGTTGTCTCTGTCTGCCGGTGATTGACTCTTCCTGTTTGCTCCTCGACCATCCATTAAACACGTTGCACCTGAATCCGAACGCCTTCTCGCCTCATTGTTACATAATGATACATATTATTGTAAAGCAGCTTTACACCAAAGTAATGTTTTACATTATATGTAGTAGTAGCTTATACATGTACATATGGCATAGATGTAAGGTAAAGATCAATTAATGATGTAATCGAACAGACAAGGAACATTATAAGTTAGTAGCAGTGTTTTGTAGTGCTGTGTGTTGTTTCAGTGTTGGCATCATCTGAAGTCCTCTGTAGGGTTGGCATCATCTCTTCTTAAGCTTTATAATTATCTCCAGGACCAGGATCTTTTATAGCGATGACATCTCCATCTGTCAGTATTAAAAATCCAGTGTCGAAATGGGCCTTGCTTATAAAATGTTCATTAAAAAACACACTTGTGAAGGGCATCTATTTTGTAAAGCTTAAAAACGTTATCTTTCTCTTACAACCAAAAACGTTCTTCTTCTTCTCGTGCAAGCCCTGTGCAGTGCAGTCGATTGAAGGGCGTTGATGAGCGTGCTCTCGCTCCTTCTGGTCTATGCCTGCACGGGCGTGTGCTTCCGGGAGAAATGGTCTTGTAAATGGTTTGTACAAGAAAACTTGTACAAACCCGAAAGTAAGGTTTTTGGCACTTAAATACTTTGGTACCTTGTACTTTGTCCACGCGTAGCACTAGAATACAACTTTTTAACGATGCAAACAACTCTGAAAGCACGAAAGTTCACTTTACCACTCCTGTATACCATATAAACACTGAACGGTTATTTAGAACATCATCTCTTGTAAGAGGTTCTCTGAAATCTTTTGCAATGTATACTTGGTTCTAGTGTCATATTCACAGTTTCTGCTTGTCAGTCACTGGAAACTCTATAGATGACACAAATCACGGTGGTGATACTGCATTTCTCCACTCCAGAACCAGAACATTCTGTACAAGGACAGAAATACATACATTATGCATCATACTCACTCACACAACCATATATACTGTATATATAAATGTATTTATATAAATATATATATAGTTTGGTTTTGTCTCTGGTGCAGTGGCAGCCAACAGAACATTTCCTCAGTATCTAATAAACTATTTTTTTTAAATTCTTTGACTCCAGAGAGAATACATACAGTATATGAGTAGGAGTATATTGATGGCAATCTCAAATGTCTCAAGAGACTCTTATGGTTCAACTGTACTGTTTAAAAACATGTCTTCATATCAGCACTATATACTGAAGGGGGGTTGGGGGTGTATGGTAAGGACTTTTGATTGTCATGGATTTGTGATCTCTGTTCGCAATATGCAGGGAATGGAAGGGATTTATCCTTATTCTTGGATGGAAAGGCCACATGCACTATTACACAAGTGGTTTATGGGGATTTTCTCTACATATGCTGCATGACAGAAAACCTCTGCCTCAGCATCACTATGTATCACTTGAAAATACACACTGTTAACCAAATTGAACAACGGTGAATGGTGTTCCATGAGCAGATCAATTTGAATAGGAATTGCTCTTCCAGAGTGTATTGCTCAGGAAAGTATTTTGCTAAAGCTATACACATTACATGCTAATATGAATTTCGACTCAAACAATGCTCCAGATATTAAAGTGAGGTGCGAACTAGTTGCAGAAGCCAAGATATGTCTCTGAGGGAAGAGAGCTGTGACGCTACAGTATGATGAAAAAGTTAGCAAAGAACACATGCTTAGAGACAGATGCATATAATCCGACTGAGAGGTTAAGATGTTTTGATGATTTTAACTTTTGCATTAATTTTTAGATTAATTAAATATGTAAGACAGATAATTCCACAGTAATTAGCTTTTGGTTGTGAATATGTCATAGCAGACAATGTGGAAGCATGCTATTCGACAAATGTTTTAATCACTTTCACATCCTTTAGTAAGATGAAGCACGGTCATGTAACCATCATTATGTTAATCTGAAATAATATTGTGAAGACAACAAAAATCGAGTGTAATAAAAGCATTTGTTTGATTTAATGAATGGGTGAAATTGGCAGACAACTGCTTGGAAATTACACAGAGCAGACATAAACACCTTCCAGTGCCAAGAAAAAAAAAAAAAAAGATTTTTTTTTCCCTTTTGACATGATTGGAAATATTTGCATAACAAAGAGAACTAAGTTCAGTGCACCAACCTGAGGTTGACTAACTTTGTTCTGTAAAGTCTGCTGATTATGTGGTGAAATTAGGAGATTATGCAAATGAAAAAAAATAAAATAATAATAATATATATATATATATATATTGTTTAATTTAATATATATAAATGAATTAAACAATTTAAAGTGTATTAGAAAAAAAAATATGTTTGTGTGCCAATGATTATGTAGGTCATCTGTGCTTTTAACAGATATAGCAGGCCACAAAAGTATTTAGTCATTTAGTCAGCCACCAATTGTGGAAGATTTCTCACTTAAAAAATGAGAGAGGCCTGTAATTTTCATCATAGATATACTTCAACCATGAGAGACAAAAGTCAGAAAAAAAATAAATAAAATAAAATAAAAATCACATTGTTGGATGAATTTATTTGCAAATTATGGTGGAACGTAAGTATTTGGTCAATAACAAAATATAATCCCATTACATTGTCATACAACCTTTGTTGGCAATGACAGAGGTCAAAAGTTCTGTAAATCTTCACTAGGTTTTCACACATTGTTACTGTTTTTTTTTGGCCCATTCCTCCATGCAGATGTCGTCTAGAGCAGTAATGTTTTTGGGCTGTCGCTGAGCAACACAGACTTTCAACTCCCTTCAAAGATTTCCTATGGGGTTGAGTTCTGGAGACTGGCTAGGCCACTCCAGGACCTTGAAATACTTCTTACGAAGTAACTCTTTTGTTGCCTAAGTGGTGTACTTACTTAGGTCCAAAACTCCCAAAGGAGCATAGGCCATCGACCATACTTCGCCATCTATCACAGCTCTGGGCTGTCCTTTCTGCCTCCATCCAAATGGTCCACATCTGCTTCAACTCTGAGTCTACATTGCACCTCCAACTGTTTCTGGGCCGACCTCTCTTCCGCTTTACTTGTGGATTCCAGTTTAAGGTCTGGCGGGTGATGCTGGAGGCTGGTTTCCTCAGTGTGTGTCCGGACCAGCACCTGCTTGTGGCACAGCATTGGAAGAAAGCGATGCAGGGCCAGAAGTATTGCTAACAACTTGAGGCAATTGATATGCCAAAGCAGTCAGACGCCTTTTCAGGGGCCCGAAGCTGCCTGCCCATTGCATACAGCACCCCAGCCTGTGGAGAAGGCATCCGTGTTGACCACGACATGACTGGACACCTGACCCAGGGGTACTCTGACCCAGAGGAAAGCATGAATGGTCCACGGACTGAATAGGCAGCTGCAAGATCCCATTTCCAGTCCCTAGTTTATGGGCGGGAGTGCCGATTCCGATTCCAGTCCCTAGATTATGGCTAGGAGTGACCTGGGGCCCTGGGGTAAAAGGGTTACGGCTGTGGAAGTGGTGGGTAGGGAGGGGATTTGTCCATGGCTGCCCAAGGCTACTGATCCGCTATGGCCCACCAAGGGTCCTGATCCACCCTGGAGGCGACCGGTGACTCTGCCCCGTATGGCCTCCAGGGTGCCCACCCCCCTATTTGTTTGGTCTGCTTTGTGTTTTTGTTTCCATTGTGTCTTTCTTGCCCATATTTGGTTGTTCCTGTCCTAGTTTAGTTGATAATGTTAATTAGTGTCCAGCTGTGTATCCCATGTGTGTTAAGTTCAGCCTTGTCTGTGTGTGTATTTTTAGTGCCTATGTTCTAGTCTATGTTGTCGATCCTTAAGTGTTAAACCCAATATTTGATACTGGGTATCAAATATTGAACTGTTCCTGTTTGCTTTTTTTAATAAATCATATTTCAACTGCAAGATCTGTGCTTCGTGTGATCTATCAGCTACAGCCAGCGTGACAGTTACTTTAAATTCGCTGTTTATTATACAAAGGCGTACAATAGAGAGAAGTAATTGGACTGAAGATTCATTACTTTTTTTTTTATTAGTATTGTTAGGTTCCGCCTTTGTGAAGAGTTAATTAGGGATGTTCTTTCTTTTTGTTTTTTTTGCCCTGGAGTCTAATTCATTTGAGTCATACCGAAACCCAATCCAATATTTTTACAATACATAAAGAAAGAAGAGCGAAGAAACAGATTCAGGATATTCATTGTTTTTTTATTTAATTCTCCTTATTTTAACATTCAACAGCCTCTGTGAGGTACCTTAAACAATCAAGGCTAAATAACATATTTTTTTTCCACTTTTGGACTTTAGTAAAACAGTAAATATAAAAAAAGTCTAATTTGTGCTATCTTGGATATAATGTCCGTAAACAAGAGTCTTTCTCTCCATTTCAAACTCTCCCGTAGAGTGAGCTGACTCGTCTTCGTCTGGGTTGCCTGTATTGTGTCGGGTGTTTGTTTTTAAGGTGATGTATCAGGTTTGTTGTGTTAAATGTAACCTTTTTCTTTCCACTTCTTGCATTCCCAAGTTTACATATCTCACAGTTTGCTATGGCAATGTTGTTGTCATCAACTTTACAATACCTCCAGACCGCAGACATCGCGCTTCAAGCTGCTTTCTAATTTGCTGGCATTTAACCAATAGCTTCTCTGCAACAAAGTGACGTCATGATGCACGTGTTGCTGTTTCTGTGTGGAGTCATGATGTCTAACTCTGTGCCACCACATAACTATAGATATGTTAAAAAATAATAAATATTTGAGTCCTGATCGGGAAGTAATGTCCGAACCCGATCGAGTCTGAAACCACGTGATGGGCCCGATTTCCGATCACGTGATCGGATCTGGACATCCGTACAGTTAATTTAAAGTAACAAATGATTCTCTAATTAGATTTATAGTCAAACATTATTGTTCTGTGGGCTACACACGCTAAAAAAAATTATTGACATTAAGATAAAACAACAAAACTTTTGATGGAATCTGAGGAGTATCTGAACCGCACATAGGCACCAATATCTTTGTGCACGTGAACTGCGTTGGCCAATAGCGAGTTGGTTTTCTAATGTAAAACACAGAAGCACTGCACTGTGTTTCCACCGTAAACAGTGTAAGAGACTGACAGGTAAGAAAAGTGATTGTTGAATAGTTATTTTTGTTTTTAAGTACAAAAAGTATTCTTGTCGCTTCATAATGTTGAATGAGTGTAGTCACACTCACTTTTTTAACAGTGCTTTTACTAACTTTTTTGGACTTAAAGTGATGTTTGTTCCACATTCTTCCATACTCAGTTCCAAGTTACGAAGCACAGTGATGTCTGTAAGCAACTCAAAAAGAGCATATATAAACTTTTGACTGAAAAGAAAGGGTCATTTGCTTCGCAAATCTTGAACGTCAGGTTGTGGAAGGGCAGTGATATCACAGTGTTGCAGACAGAATGTGCACTCCATTAGATTTTTTTACCTCTGCTCTTTTAGCTCCATTAGCATATTCCTGACTGTAAATCTCCGCCAGGTTTTGGCAGGTCTGCTCCAATGTCTTGTCAGTTTCTTCTGGAGGAGGTTTTTGATGTAATCTTGTAACTGTCACTTGGCAGATTGTAGCAAAGCACTAATCACATAATCAAATAGTAGAGTGATGCTAATGTATAATGACGAGAATTAAATAATTTATCAAATGCAGAGACGGTCTCTGTAGTCCAGACGACAATAATCAGGTGTCCACAACTAAGCAAGCCAGAGGAGACAGCGGCAAGGAACCAAAATCCAATCCATAAGAGAATGGAGAAAAATACGATGTAATGAGTACATAGTGTGTTAAGGGGAGTGTTCCTGGTTCCGGCTGATATAATTAATGTACTGTAGCTTAACAATCCTTTAACTCATTTAATTAATAAATGTTTATAAGTGTGTTAAGTGTAAGACAGAGTAAAGAGATGTGTCTTTAATCTAAACTTAAACTGACAGAGTGTGCCTGCCTCCCGAACAGTATTAGGTAAATTGGTCATGAGTTTGCGTGCTAAATAGGAAAGGGATTTTCCACCCGAAGTAGTTTTTGATATTCTAGGTATTAAGAAATGGCAAGAGTTTTGAGAATGAAGCTGACGTGGAGGACTATAATGTGATAAGAGCTCACTCAAGTGAGGAGCAAAGCCATTTAGGGCTTTATAAGTAATTAACAAGATTTTAAAATCTATACTATGTTTAATATGGAGCCAGTGCAGTGTTGACAGAAGTTCTAGTAAGGACTCTAGCTGCTGCATTTTGAACCAACTGTAGTCTGTTAATTAAGCGTGCAGAACAATCACCCGATAAAGCATTACAATAATCTAACCTTGAGGTCATAAACACATGAATTAACATTTCTCCATTTGAGGTTGAGAGCATAGGAGATTCGAGCATAGGAGCATTCATCAACAAGTATTCACACCATCTGGCGTAACTCTACTGGATTTGTTCTATTGCCATCTTCAATTTCAGATCTTATTTCCTTTTCCCTTGAAACCTGGAAGGTTTCTGGCCATGCTTTGAATGTTTGAGATGTGGAGGGGCTGTTGCTTGGATCACTATTTCTTGTCTGTCTTGACAATATTTTGGTGGCTGGCAGATGAGATGAACTACAATGACTTGGAGTGCTTGATGAATAGTCTGAAACTGATGAAGTACTACTCAGTGGTGAAGAGGGTGGAATGACTTGCAGATCCAATGTGTGACAGTCTCTGTTTAAAATAAATAAATAAATAAATAATAATAAAGCATACAGGACAATGTCAATGCAGTTACATTTACGTGGCATGTCTGTAATAAAAACATACTGTCTAATATCAAGTAATGACTTGACCCATGATAAACATAAACAACTGAGATCAAATATAAGAAGATGCATTTCATAAAATATGTTTGTGATGAATCCAATTCAAAACGTCTTTTAATCTTTATGGTTAAATTATATTGAACTTTTCAATGCTTACCATATTTTAGCATGCTATTCATTTATTACCTTATTTAAATGCATCCATGATTTTTCAGCGTTAAATGATGGGTTACAGATCAGCAATATCTTTCTTCCGTACATATTTTAGATCCTCTTGACCCCAAGCCAAAACTCTGAAGTTTGGAAATGATCTGTAACTGAATCTCTCCTGAGAGATTTGGCAAGGTATTGTGGATGATCCCCTTGATTTTCTTCACTCAAATCAGTCATCATTCTGGAATAAAGGGAAAGAATGGTGAAGAATTATCACTGCTGTGCTATGGACGGAGTACACAGGTAAAGGGTAGTAATCTATCAGATTCTCCTGACTAACACAAATGTAACTTTTCTGCACAAGTGTGAAACTACAGACACCCATGTAAGGATAATGCATAGCATTATATTTTTTTCAGCAATAAAAAATACTGCTGAATCCTTGTGAATGAGAATCACTTTGATTTTTCCATTAACCAATACCATATCCTCATCACTGATCAAAATGTTTTTCTTTTTTTTTTTTCTTGAATGTATTATCCTTTACAGCCACCTCGTGTGCTATTAGTGTCCACAGCCTCAAAATTATGTGGTGCAACTTCCTCTCTGATGTAATCATTGTAATCTTCTAAGAAAAGAGTTGTGTGCCCTTATCCACTAAAACAACTGGATGGAAGAACTTCCCAGCAATCAAAAAGACCTGTAGAAGTTGATGTCTCTCTGCTAGATTATGGATTTTTTTAACGTTTCAAAGTTTTAAATAAAACACATTTGCTCTCAAACCTTTAACTCTTAGGTAACTCTTTGGTAGGCTGTCCAGTTGAAATGGCTTGTGCACAAATCAGCTCCTCAATTTCTCTAAGCTGCAATACCAACTGCCATATTTCATTGTCTGGATTTTCTATTTTGTCTACAATCAAGACAGGCATCATTCTGAGCAAACACCAATTTTGTACAGCATGCCCTCCAAGTTTTCCACCCTCAGGACTGACCTCACAGGGTTTGTCATTAGCATCATTATCAAGGTACTTGAACTGACTTATTCACAGATTCAACAAGAAATAGCTGAACTGTTTATCTGCCTTAACCACATGGCTAATGTACAATGCCAGATCAAAGGATAAACTACCCTCAAAAAGATAATGGCCAAGGCAAGGAGGTAACCCTGGCTGACAAACATGGAAGTATGTGAGTGTATTAAATAAAGAGTGGAATTTAACACCTCCACTGGATGAAGACTGTCCATCACTGGTCTGAACATGATCACAGTACAGTATGACTGTTTTGTGTGTCCATTGCTTAGAATAAGAGGATCGGCATTGAATTCATCTCTGGACCTCACAATATCTGCAGAACTTTTGCTAAAATTCTCAACAAAGTCTCCTATGTCATGTGAGCCTAGGTTGTCCCCTGCAATGGCACAAAAAGTTAATTTATAGATGTTTCCATCTGACAGGGTAACACCACTGAGCTCAAGATCTTTAAGATCTTTAAACAGGGACCCCGTAACCAATTCCTGACCAATCTACTTTGTCTTGTTCTACATAGAAGTGCAAGCTGCATGTGATCAGTGCTTGATTATGCAAGAAAACACTGCAATAATCTTTTTTTTTTTTCTTCCCAGATCCCAGTGGATTCATCACTTCAAATGCATCCTGATTTAGGATTAAGCTCAGTGATGAGCTCTCTGTCTGAAATGACACATTCTCTGCAGAATTTCTGCCATCCCACACATCCCGAAGAATATCCTTGGATCCAATGTTGGAGTGTACTTGTTTATATTGTTCCCACACAGACTCACAAAGAAAAAGAGATTGGAGTGTTTGTTTAAAGCACCCACAGTCGCAGATATGCAACACACTTTTTTGAGGAGCAGGGACAAAAAAGTAAAATGGCTTCCATTTCATTACCTGTATATCCCATAGTTGTGAATACGCAAAGGAAGTTTTTTTATCTGTCACCTGATGTTGTAACTGCAGATTTCAAAAGGGCTTCCTTTATGTCAAGCATGTGCTCACCCTCTCTTACCAGTTGAGACACCCAAATAACATACTTCAAGGTAAGTAACCAAGTAAAAGTAAATATATTTAGCTAAAACAACCTCTCTAGACATCATCCAATATAGTTGTTTTAATTTTACCAAAACAACATTTTTGTAAGAACGATATTTTGAATAGTGTTGCAAAGATGCAACTCTGGAATTTCAGGTATATTAGTTATGTAGACAGTGCATACTGTACATGCTCCATACAATGATAACGTACACTGTATATAAGTTTGTGCTGAAGATTCTGCTTATCATTCATAATTTAGAAGATTAAATCAAAGCATTTTTATTTCTTTGATTGATTTTGGGCAAAACAAAATTAACCCGGAAAGTCCACAGTTGCAAATATGCAACATTGCCTAAAATGGTCAAAATTGGTCCGATTTCAAAAATTCCACTGATA
>JAUCNO010000152.1:1365159-1383752 GCA_032353835.1 Enteromius viviparus
TATGCGATTAAAATGCGATTAATTTCGATTAATTAATTACAAAGCCTCTAATTAATTAGATTAATTTTTTTAATCGACTCCCACAATATTTTTTTTTCTTATTGTGCTGGTATCTTAAGGACTTATTGTGCTGGTATCTTAAGGATTTATTTTGCTGGTATCTTAAGGTAAACAGCAGACTCCTGAAGTTTGATATTCTTTATATTCGGTGTATTGGTCAGATCACACTACTGATTTTACATTTATGACCTCAGTCTAAATGACCATGTCGCATTTAAGGCTATTTTAACACAAATGCAACAAACATCACAACTTTTATTATTTTTATTCATTTATTTATTTTTTTCGATTGCACATCAACTTAAAAATTGCTAAACACATGCTAACACAAGAACCATCTGTTTTTAGTCTGACGTCACATATTCTGTGCATGCCGATCACTTCAGGGCCCTATGTGGTTCACACATAAGACTGATGGTAGTTGCATTTAAATGAAAATGTGAGCAACAGCTCAAAAAAAACAAACAAACATTTTTTTTTCAGCAAAAAGTCCAATCTGAGCATTAAGGCCTGCAGTGTGAACTAAGCCTTAGTGTTCTAAGAATCTTTAGTAGTTTTTGAATCAATATCGAATTAAATCATGAAAACAAAACGCCATGCTCTTAGACAAAGAGTAGTAAACTTTCCCTCCAAAAGTAAAATCTCTCAGTTCATTGACCCGGCTCACAGTCTGTTGTTCTTTTAGATTCTAAGAGGAAGATGAGCTAGAACTCTTCTGGACACCTAAGTCGGTGCCAGGCTTTGCAGCTTTTCATTAAAGATCCAAGGATTTCAGCAGATACGCCTCTTAGCTCTTCTTCACTTCTTCTTTACCATCAAGTCAGAACATCTTTGGAATTCCTCACTCTTTAAACCCCAGAAGAATGTGATCGCAAAGTCCAAAACTTTGAAACCAACAAGACTTTCATCCAAGACTGCATCCGGACACTTGTCCATGACCAAAGCAATGCAAGTATTGTACATTTAGTGGGATGTGCCGGACATTGAACCGCTGCCCTCACCTCTGAGTCTTCCGTTCTCCTGGCTCGCCCTCCGGACAGCTCGCCAAATTTTTCTCTACTAATGAGGAAGTGCGCATTCATGAGAATAAATAAAACAGGTTTAGTATAAGCTATAGAGCCTGTTATAAACGGCACTGAGCAAAACACCACCGCGACAACTCATCTGAATACCTCTGATTGGCCATGGCATTCATAAGCTCAAGAAACCCTTGTGTGATTGGTTGTAATGTGCAACACTGTAAAAATGCATCAAAATAATTGGGCAACACTGAGCAGGTCTAAATTTGATGTTGCGGTCAACACTTTTAATTTCATTGTCATTTTATTCATGAAAGCCATAATAGATCAGAACATTATTGTAAAGTTTCTACAAGCGAAAACCCATAATAGTGTGAATATTATGTAAAGTAGTTAACATGCAACAATGACCAGGAACGAGCCATTATTTACCATGGGATTTTCTCTGAATTTAAAACACCTTGGGAACTTTTCCGATAACATAAGTACACATCCACATAAAATACTGTATATCACACTGTGCAAGTTGCGACTTGTAAGAGCAAATTATATGAACTATATTTATTTTTTTAATGTTATTTAAAACAGAAGAGACATGAGGGTAAATGAATGACAGCCATTTTTTTTATATGTATCTTAGTCTTAGTGCAATATTACTGATAAATCCTTTTCTGATGGTGGATTACCTTTTATTGACCTAATATTCTAATATTTCAGCTATTGTTTTGTGTGTTTTCTATTATCTTTTTAGGATTGAACCTTAGTGATTCTTGAATAAATTTCTACTGATATAATAGGTCAAACAAGTTTAAAATATATATAAATATAGTAAAGGACTAATAATATGACAAACATGTATTCATATTACTGCCAATGTCTTATCACACATACACACATAAGACTAGACTATCTTTCTATGAATGTTACCTTAGGTTCAAGGGCTACAGAAAAGTGAGGTTTGACTCCGTATGCCGTGCCTGAGCAGCTCAAATTTCAAGGTCAGCTGTTTCAATTCTGCTGTGAGGCCTCCGTCATACTCAGCTGTCAAATCTCCATTTAGCACTCCCATCTCACGCACTTTGTTTGCCAAAATTTGTCATGCTTTACTGCTTCCTGATTCACCTTTATTTATTTTTTTATTTTTCATCCAAACCATGCTCTCCTCTACAGCAAGAAAAAATCTATATGAGCAAGTCATATATAGGATTTCATCATAATTACATCCAATCCATTACCAATGCACACTGCAAACTTAAGGGATTTCCTGCGATCTTCTTCCATGCAGATGTTGATATTGTGCCTCAGCGTTAGCAGTGATACTCAAAAAATGTCAATCAGCTGGTAAACACCTGCCATTTCCATCTGTTCTCTGACGAACTGGGTAGCATATGTTTGAGAAGAAGGAGAAAACACCTCTGCAGTAACTCTGTGACCTTTTAAACTGATTTCCTCTCCAAGAGTATTTTTAGTTTGAATTGTTGCACTGTATTATTTGTTTAAATGTAAGCATGTTACCAAGGCCCTGTGGCCTTTTGCCACAATTGCAAGAAAAATTGCGAATTGCATAAATATAGTTATTTACAGCAAAGTGTGGTTCAAAATCTCCACAATGCACAAATGTGAAATTGACAAAGTGTGGTACATTTATATCTGCAGCTTTTTTTTTTTTCAGGAATTAGAGGAGTCTCATCTGGAGGTCCCTGACAGTCAGCACCCCTAAGGCAATTGGTCCCAAGGACTGGGAGTACTTTTTTGATCCTTCAATATTAAAAGAAGCATAAGCACATCCTCCACTTCTTCTGTCCTGATCCTCAGATGCCAATTCTGTGGTGTTCATTGAAATCATCACACATCATTCATGGTAGTAAGAGTGTCTTTGGTTTCTTTGTGAAAGGAGGTAGAAATATATAACAGGATACTAGATATTACCATCTGTTCTTTGAGGCTCATGAATGCATGAATTTGTCCCAATGGCACCATTCTCTCCATAAGGGAGCGATTTCATCTGTTGTTGCTTGATTTCAATTATATTAGATGCTTTAGTTGTTCTGTGAGCTGTCCAAATTGATATTAGCCATTGTCCGAAGACAGCAGGGTCCCTTCATTTCTGAAGACATACAACGCTGAGTTTTCTTTACGATAGCCAGAAGCATTCCTGGGGGAATGTATAACAGATATGATTATTACTTTATTTTATCTATGAGATCCTTAAACATATTATCTGGGGGGCAGCTCTCTTACCGTAAAGGAGAAAAAAAAAAAAGATTTAGAGGGTAATAAAAGGATAAACACATAGCTCAGTAGTTTAACCATTGTTAATGGAGACCATCAAGTAAGCAAACTGCCTAATTGTGTAGCTTTTATCACTAAAACTAAGTAAAAAAATGTCTTGTGAAAGGTTACTGTTTTCATGACTAAAATCCTTTGCCATTTAAAACCTCACCAAAGATCGATGGCTTTTGCCGCCTTTCATGAATATTACATTCTAGAATTGTTTTATGCGGCTCAGCATGTGTCATCTAACATTCTTCAATTTACAATGAAACCACACACTATTATTCTGTTAGTAATGGCCCTATGTATTGAAGGGGGCATTCTTTGTGAGTAATATCAACACTTTATTAAACATTCTCATGTAAATACTGCCACAGAGAAGGCACTTGTAAACAATATTCGTGACCTAAGCTTTTAGAGCTTTATATCAAATGTAAAACATCCTTCCTCCACCCACCCAATTTGCATAAATACCAGTAGAAAAATCTAATTCAAGCAGGAGATGATGTTTGCATTATATGTAGCCTTTTGACATTACAATGAAAGAGTGCAATTATGGAATGAGTCGTGGGATAATGGCGGCGGGGATATTTGCTGATAAATCACAGCCTCGTAATAGAGATACACTGTTAAATGGTCACATATATGAACAGATGGTGCAGTCAACAACGCGACCGGCACTTGCAATAGAGTCCTGACCTTGGAGTTAGTGTGCATTAAGCAAAACACTTAATCTTTCACTCCATTTCCTTACTGAATCAAATTGATTGCAATCAGTGGTATAGCTTTCCCAGGGTTTATAGCAAGAGACTGGGTGAGCTGTGTTAGGGTTTTTTTTCTGTGTTTATGGGTGTGACAGAAGACGCCGGAGGTGCAATATAGAGTGAATAAAAATTTTAGGGTGTTTTTGGTTTGCTCATGGTGTGGTCTTCAACATTTGCGGCAAAATTAACTGTACCTTTGACGTTTTAATGCAAGCTCCAAATGCCGCCGCAAATGTCAAGCAAAGGCCTGAAAAAACAAAAACTATTTTTGAAGCAAGCAAGCGAATTAAAAATTAAGCGGCCACGAGGCGAACACGACCGGCCCTAGCTTAATCATTGTCGTTACTAAATTCTCTGTGATTAGCGGCCATTTTCACTTTTTTTAAAGTATCCATTGTAATTAAATAAAATTACAAAGACAGAAAATAAAGAAATGTCACTCCTCTGATCAAGAAAATTAAAATCCAAACATTAAAGAGACGATCCAGTGCATTTCCAATAAACCTGAGTGAAACCCTCCACTTTCAAAAAAAGAAAAAAAAAACCTATATGGTCAAGCCTCCATCTCTTTCAGTCTTCAAATATAAATCATTTTCTGGGTAATTGTTTGGATCAAATCAAATACAATCAAATCAAATCAACAAAGCACAAAATATGCAAAAATAAAAAAATAAAAAAAGGTTATGACACACTTCAATGACAAATTTAATATTTTAAAATCATTTGAAAAAAAGTATCAATATTATTTTGAGTACTGATTTTCTCAATAGATCATTAATCTCTAAGACTCCAATCCTCACATCTCTTCCAGTAGGCATTTGCTGTGCATGTAAAGACATTGTGAAGAGATCACTTAGTACTGTAAACTTTAGTGTTTGGTTGAATGTGGATGGTATATTATCTTTTTTTTTAGGTGTGGCTCTTCCTCTAGAATTGAGATTGAAACCCTTCATGTGTGGATCAGACTAGTAGCCCATTTCATTTTCCTGGAGATATTTTTAAAATATCTAGTGACATCTGTGGAACAATCCATTGAGATAGATTTGATGAGTTAAGGTAACGGAGATGAACTCATTCCATCAGCATTAAGGTTAAGGTGATTCTTGACAACAAGGTTGATATGTCTGAAGAGCATGCAGTTAACCTTGCTGGGATCGCAGATGTAGAAACAGTGGAGGGAAATGAGATGTAGATGTGATGTAAATGGAGAACAGCATGGGTCTCAGCACTGATCCCTGTGGTACTCCAGAGGTGAGGGTACAATGTACAGCCAAGTGAGCCTTTCTAGATTTGTCAGTCCGATTCACATATTCTGTTTTAATATATAGTGAGCTGCCTATTAAGGCAACATTTCATATTTACATTTAACATAAAGCTGTAATATGTTAAATAAATGAAATATACAGAGTGTTTTTTTTTCATAGTGTCAGTGGGCTTACTAATTAATTAGCTCCCTGTTGATTTCATGGCATGTCACATAATTAGTGGCACATTTATAAATTAATGGCTGTTTGTTGAATGATAGAATTCTGTTGATACCCAACATCATATCAACGCCCTAGCTCCTATGCACCAGTATTTATTTTTCTTCTTGGAATGTCTGCTGTTGAAGTGGAAGTTATATACATAGTAAAAGCACACCAGCTTGTCATTTAACCAGATTACATTGTGCCATCCAATCAAGAAAAACAGTTGGGAAGCAGCCATACTGGGCAGTGGAGGCATGACAGTGCACCGGTCTGGCTATTTTTAGCCCTGCCAAATACAATGTGCATACATATACAGTACTACTTGGCCTTTGCATGAAACACTTTCAAAGTCACACACAATTGCCTGATTTCTTTATGTGTACTAAAAAAGACTCAAGAACAGTTCAAAAGCTTAACTAGCAGGTCTAATTGGACTTATAATTTCGATTTGTATATGTCTTGGCCATATTCAAACCACCTCCACCACAAAATAATAAAAAAATAAACACGATAATTTAGCATATTTTTAACATTTCTAAACATTTCCTGGAAATTGAGCATATAGGCCAAACATTAGACCCATTTTAACTGATGCCTCCAGGATTATCACAAATCATAGTCACAATTGCACTCTTTAAGGGATTGGCATGGTAATGTACATGTACTTGGTCTTGGCTGAATAGATCTGCTACAGTAATGTAAAGTTAAGCCGAGAGTTGAGCATTTTAATGTTGAGCAGATAGCTAATTGGCTACTGAAACAGCAGCAAATCAGTCACCTCTGCTATGCGATACTGATGCCATTAGGTCAGAATGAGTTAGACCTGATCACACTGCCTGCAGTCGCAGATTCATGCCATAATTACGTCATTTCAAAATATATATATTTATGAAAACCAAACAAATGTGGGTCCCCACTGACCTCCCCATACTATGGAAATCAATGGTTACCAGTAATTCTTTGATTACAACATCCTTTGAAATATTGTCTTTTATGTTCAAAAGAAAGAATAGGTTTTTGAACAACTTGAGGGTAAGTAAACAATCCCTTTAAAGAATTTGTAATTCAAGGCATGGGCAATGTTCTTCGAAATACATTAAAATTCACCTGTCTTTCAAATTTGTTTATTAATTAGCAGTTATTTTTCTCAGGGTCAAAACCTGGTGAGCTTTTCTCCTTTTTTCATAGTGAGAGATTTCTGGTATTAATGATGTCGTAAATAAGCAGCATGCTAATAATTGGTCAAAAATGTTTACTACACAATAAGCCTGCTTTAAATATGATAATGTGCAGACAATGTACATGTGTGACTATTTTCACAATTACGCCTAGGAAATCACCCACAATACGCCTACAGAGCATACTTGCAATTTGTTGGATTTTACAAGCAAATAATACCCTTTATTTAAGATATTAGTAAATCAGGGCATCAGAGGTATTTTTTAAAAACTTTCTCTCCAAATTGGACAAACGAACTTGGCACATTGTCCCATTGGGTGTTTCGTATCTTAAATGCTCTGGCATACTAATTTGATATGCTTAGCATCTGCACAACTATTTTGAGTATCTCATGCACACGCACAGTGTCTCGTGATGTTTGTCATCATAGTATTCATCTCTGTGTAATCATTTTGTCTTCTGCCTTCTCTCTCTTGATCATAACCATGCCTACCCTGGAGCCATGGACTACTGGAGTGAAGCAAATCAAATTGCTATCCCATATGCAAGACCCGCCTTCCCTAACAGAGCTGCCAGAGCGAGTCATACTTTCCAGACAATGAAGTTTCAATGCAGACAATATCTCAGCATTTCATGGGTCACAGAGGAAGTCGAAGTCAGGGGCCTTTGTGTTATAATTAAGTATCATCTTATTGGAAATTGCTTGGACGCTTTGTAGTGACAGATGGGAGAGGCTGGACACTAAGCGAATCCTAACAGTTCCAGTGTGAAAGAAGCCACAGCGTGATTAATTGGAGAGTGTGTGGACGAAGAGGTGAGGTGGGAGTTCTGGAGTTTCTCGCCCTTTATGTGCTCTCCTGCTGGCAAACACTTGTGGTGAGAGGAAACGGTCACGAAGAGAGTCTGGGCTCCCAGATCAGTTAAAACTGCACATGCCGTCAGTGCATTTAAAGTGTGGATAAAGATCATTTGATTGACTTTAACACACGAGAGCATAAACTCATGATTTCATGTTAATGTGAGTGTTTGAAAACCTGTTTGGTAAAATATAGCATATATCCTCTTGGCAGCCTTGACAAAACTTGATGCCCTTGAATGTATTTTACATGAAGTCACCCAAGTTTGTATAGATTAGTTCAGAGAATATGTACAGGATCACGATCACGGAATATAAAAAAAAAAAAAACCCTGAAATGATTGCATAATGTTTTTTTCCATGAGTAAATGAGACAAACATCATACATTTGAGATAAGACTTTATTTATTGCTGACACGTTGGTATGGTATGACCTTTTCCTTGATCTGAAGTATTCAGTTGCTGCTGAAAGTTTGTTTAAATTGTTATTAAATTGAATTATACTTCACTTAATTCAACTGACTAAGCATGCTTTTTGTATCTCTACAAGATTTTTTTTGCATCATTTGCATCAGTCAATGACATTATATAGTATGTTTATGAATATTTAATCTTAAAACCAAATGCAGTGCATATTCAAAATACTTGTGTGAAATAAATATGGACAATTTTTGCATGTTAACACTGTTTTTGGAGTTTGATAATTACAGTATGAATAGTACTGTTATTGATCTATTTTTATTGTATTATAATATTGTTATTGCTTAATCCAAAATTAGTCAAGTTTCATGACATGGCAGCTGATGCATTCTAAAGAAGTTATTGGCATTTTTCTGAGCATTTTGCTTCTTTTCATACAAAGAAAGCTTCCTATGTAATATATATATACTGTACATATTTTTTTTTTTTATTCACATGTCTGGCACAATTAGCTTTGTGCTGATATCACACATGGAAGGAAGGTGATAAACCAAATTTTGTTAGAAAAAGCATTATCTAAGACTTTTTCTTCTATAATTTCATAATTTGCTGCTTATAGTAATGTAGTTGTCAAGTTTAGGTATTGGGTAGGAATAGTAGAATATGGCCATGTAGAATAAAAGTCCAAATTCCAAAGATTGGAGAAGTCCCTCCTCCTCAGGCTTGAAACACATGTAGTGGGCGGGTTTCACCAACCAAAACAGAGACGTATGTTCCTGACTGTAGCATTGTTTTTCAGAAAAACAAGTGTTAACTTAGCATGCTATTTTTATGCTTTAGTAAAGTCAAAAGCCTACATACAGCACATGTAATTGTGAGAATTTGTCTAACAGCATGTTACAGCATGAAGGATTGTAGCAGTTCACCACTTCTTTCAGAAATCTAAGCATTCAGAATTGTGATGTGCAAATTGTTTTCAGGAGTTTTTTATTCATTTATTTTTATTTTATTTATTTGCTACCTTTTTTGCAACATTTTAAAGAGTCAGTTGTTAAAATAATACATACAGCGCATGCAAATAAATGAAGCACTCAGTGGACGCAATTCATTCTTAGCAAGCATGACTCATGTTGGACCCAAAAAAAAAACTAAACTAAATGCGTTTCTTTGAATGGTTTGACATAAGGCAAATGGTCATGTCTCTTCTCCTCATTAGCTGCACCAAGACACATTTTTAAATGTATATTTTTTTTTAATCTATTTAAATAGCTGGAATAATGACATGCCAAAGGCAACGGGAAGAACAATCATTCTGGAATGGCTGCTACATCATCTTTTTACCTAGCTCTGTAAAGTTTAAAACAGAAAGTGAAGTACTTTAACTATCATTTAAACTAACTCTGTCACATCATTGCTAATGAACTCAGAATCACCATTGATTGTTTGAAGTGGAGAAAAAATAGCTCATCTGAGTTTTAGCTGCTTCTGAGTGGGCTTCTAATTCAGCTCTTGAACATTTTGACATAGGAATAATGAGTGTTGTGTTCAAACTGGAGTGGAGGGTGTTCGTGGCAGAGCATATAACCTTATATTTAATTAAATACACTTTATCTCTCTCTTTCTCTCTCCATTCATGCTCTTTTAACCAAATATATTCAGTAGATATATTTATTCATTTATTTATTATTATTATTAACTGCAGATTGGTTCAAATTATGGAGAATTTCACAAAATATTAGCGAGTGCTTCACGGCTATAACTGTACGGATCACTGTTACCGATTGATTGTTTTGCCCTGTTCGAATCTGTTGGAAATGCCTGCCTGAAAGCAGCGGGGACAGTATGTAATGTGCATGTTTCTAGTTTTCATCTGTATGGGATGGGAGGGGCAGTCAGCACGTTCTCTGTCCCGTCGTTTGCTCTGCCTTGTTGAGTGTAGCACTGAAGACATTATATTTTTACACACTTTATTCTCTTTTTTTCCCCAAAATATAAAAGTATTAGTCTGAATCGTTTGGTTTATAATGTGCACCGAACCGAAAGCCTCGTACCAAACGGTTCTATATCAATATGCGCATTGTTCCACCCCTAATATATATATATATATACATATATATATATATAATTTTGTCTTGCTGCCTGATATTGCAAACTTGTATTTCTTAGAATATTTTAAGGTATTGTTGCAGTTTCACCGTTTTTACCACATTTTTTGTAATTCAAAACAAAAGACAGTTTGCTTCCACACTACAAATTAAGCTGGGTAGATATGCTTTTTACCAAAGCGTTCTTCACTGTGACCTTCTATCACTCTCATACAGTATGTCTAATGCAGTAAGCATACACTTCTTTCCTTTTGATGAAAGTCTGAAATACCATTTTCATGCAGTATTTGCTGCCACAGGAGTATACTGCACTCATTGCTTTTGATTACACATATAACTAGTTTAATCCACCACGCATGAGTTGGAAAGTAAATGGGTGTCTTTGTTCCACTCTGTTGTTATCTCTGCCTTTTCTAGACAGTAATGGACCTTTTCCCGCTTACTCATCTGCTGGAGAGAGACAAAAAAATGTGTATAGTAACCAAACACCAGACAAATATGCTGGTAGTGCCAAAAAAAAGCAAATGTAACCTAGAAAAGCAATGCCAAGTTGCAGTGAAATCAAGTATACGATATTAGAGTTGATGGATGTTGTCAAATTCACATATGTCCGTGCATCATGCCCTTCAAAGAGGCTTTTCTGATCTCATCATCTCACCCCTGAGATCATCCCTTCATCTATATTTAGATTAGATGTTCCCTTCATGCTTTGCTCTGTATGTATAAACCCTCTTATTGCAAGTCTGTCTTTCTCATGTTCCTTCTTTTCAAGTGATCCTAAAAGGAAAGTCTTTTTTAGGTGTCTTTTGAAGCATTTGAAGAGACATTACTTAACTTTTCCATTCACAATGACTGCAGCATCAGCCCATCACTGCTGGATCCCATGTGTCATAGACGATTGCTTAAACGCTCTGTCAAGATGAAACACACACATTTGCACTGCAACATCAAAGACCAAAGTCTTGTAATTGTTGAACAAGTATCCGTGCTGAATTTTGTATTTTCTTTTGGGGTTTTCTACTGCAAACTTTACTAAAGAGACCTTCGTTCTTGACCAATGAGATGGCTATCAATTTGCAGACTGTTTCATGAATACAGCAAATGTGGAATCTTTTTAGAGCCAAATTACTTATCTGACAATATGTGTCTGCTGGTTTTCTTCCAATATTATTGCTCATGATCATGCATCAAAGGAAAATGTGCTGCTGAAATGATTTTCGGTGTACAGTCACTATCCTGTTGGTTTCAGAAGTCATTTTGCTGTGTTTGAATATGTGCATGGTGGATTCCCAGCACTCATTATCTGAGATAAGCATGGTGTGTGAGTGGTCTGTGCTCACCTACATTTGTATGTGTCAAAATATGATTCTGATATAAAAATTTAATACTGCTCATGAAGCAGAGCTGTACTTACAGGATAAATAAAAATTCTTGGGTGATTTTGTATAGACTTAAGTTAATTTAAAGGCTATTAGTTAATACCAGAACTGAAATGAACTGACAAATAAAACATAAAAAGGGGTTGTTTGTTTACAGTTCAAAAATACAGGTTAGTCAATAATATGTTGAAAAAAAGCACAAATATCAGAGTGTGTCAAAACATCTCAAGGGCCCCAAAATCACCTCAGACCCCAGAGGGTTAACACCTGCAGATTCTAATTAACAGTAAAGGCTGTTGTAGAAGTTAAACAGGTTACTGGTACATGCTAACTAATGTTGATTTGATTCTCCCTTACTGTAAAGTACTTGTTTCATTTTATTAATAATAGTAATAATAATAAGTATGCTGTTTTTTATGTTCTTGAAATTTCCACTACTATTAACTATTATGAACTCTTAATTTGATGTGAGTTAGTGAAGTTTAGGTATGAGTAGGATAAATGTGCTCATGCAGAATAAGGCATTAATATGTACTTTACAATGACTAATAGTCAAAATACTGGTAACGTACAAGGTAATAACGTAACTTTACACAAATAGCAATGGCCTAAAATAAAGTATGAAACATTAAAGAAAATTATTTGAAAAACATATTGTATTTTTTTATTCATGCAATAAAAGACTCTAGTGACCAAAACAGCTTATAAACAGCATTCAATATATTATATATATATATGACACAAAAAAAAGAAGAAACCAAAAATTACTAGCAGTCGAACAATAGGAGTCAGTAAATGTCTTTATGAATCGTCCATTCAGACAATTCGTTCAAATGACTGATTCATTCAGAAATTCAGTAAATGCATCTCTGAATGAATGGGCTACTGAAGCATTCATTCATTCGATTTGTTCAAAACATGGATTCATTCAGAAACTAAACACCACTGTGTTGCTCACAGATGTACAACAATTCTTCTGTGGTTTTCAGGCAATATTTTCATTGGCAAAACTGAACAAAAAAACACAAAATTTTACTTAATAAATAGCACAATAGTAAAACAAAAACAGCACTCATGTGATATTGCTCTCACTGCTTGTGTGATATTGCTTATCATATGATAAAAACAATTTTTGCCCCAATATCTTACATTTTAAGGAATAACTGCATTAATGGAGTCATTACTTTTTTTTCATATTTGTCAGCAGTCACTGTGTGAAACATAAAATGCTGTCCAGACCTGGGGGTGGGGACAGTGCATTAACTGTGGTAAAACATACTAATTAATTTAAGTAAACACGTTAAACTGACAGTCCAAATATACATACATGCACATACACATACATACTGTCCTCTTTTTCTTTTCAAATACTGTTTCAATCTCACTGAAATAAGCTGCTTAAAGGGACAAGATGAAAAAAAAAAAGCCTGAACAAAAATTCTCACTTCTTCAAAGAGGTAATGGGCTCTGGCGTTAATAAAACCCATCAATCATTTGCATTTAGCACTGCGCATGTTTTGTGTGTTTCAAGAGCTACCATCTGGGTCATGGTGCCTGCAGCAATATTCATTGTTTTTGCAGCAGAATTTGTGCTGGTGCTAATTGAAACTTAGACATGTTTTGTTTCTGTTAGACGGATAGGGTCTCTGTCTCTCCGTTTCTGTCCTTTTAATCAAAACCTAGAATAGAGTAAAGGGGATTACTGAGCCTTTTGAGATATGTTATGAAAGCACAGAGTGCTCTCAAAAAGATAAACAGGTGTTATGAATCCCAGGCTATGAAACGTTTACAAAACAAGATGCATGGCCTGGGATTACTTATGAAACAAAGAAAATAAAATTGTTAGTGTATCATGGATTGATTAATAAATAATAAGGTGCGTTCAGTCAGAGAGAGGAGAAAAATTATTATTAGTATTATTATTATTATTATCAACTTAAATGCATATTTTAACCAATCAGTGTTCTCTATTATACAGTATATCATGTTTAATTTATAACATATCTTTGTTTGTTACCTGTTACATGTTTGTTGTTTCATGAATAGTTTACTGCAAAGCCTATATTGATGTATGAATTGGTTGTTATTTATTTATTTAGTATTCTTAATAGAAAAGAATTTGGGAGACAAAATGAAATCTCTATTTCCCATTCCAAGGCATCGCAAGTTTTGTAGCCTTGCTGTCTTTGAACAGAACCCGATAAGTCAACTTTAGCTTAACAGCGTGCTGTGTTCAGGTCCGGTGACAAGGCTACTTTCAAAATGAAAAGATGTGCTAGCTAAGACTAGTTTGTGATTAAGAATGGATAATTTCGATGCACTCGACAAACCTGTGATATCTTCTTTAGAGCGTAAAGGAAAATAAAGACTTTTTCAAGGAACCATGCAAAAGCAGCAAACATAAAGGAAAATATCAGTCACATACTGTAGATCTCAGCAACGACTGGCATCTGCACTGTAATTTGACAAGATTGCAAAGATTTAACGTGATTTCTGAAAATAAAATAAATAAATAAATACATATTATTATTATTATTATTTTTTTTTAAATTAACTCTTCCTAGACTATAGTCCTGCCACTCTGCTGAGAGTCTGCTGTGTGTTTGTAGCTCGGATACGTAGCTTTGTATTTCTGTCTAACATTTGCTGCTGTTTATAATGATAAATATACAACCTAACTCCCTCAATATTTTCTCTAGTATATATCAAACCTATTTGTTTGTTGACTGTTCGCTTTTATTCAAAAAACGCGAGTACAGCTCATTAGCGTTCATTTGCCAGTTAGCTTGTCAATTTGCGTCTGCGCTCGTGCTACACTTGCGGATGTTATTGTTTTTCTATTATCTTCTCCTTTTATTTAATTGTTTTTTTTTTTCCTCACTCCATTTAACTTATTGTTTTACTTCTCATGTGTGCAGATAAAGTCTCTTTTTAATTTTAATATTAATATTTAAATTATTAAAATGTTGATAAAGAAAAAGATGCGATAGGATCAGCATTCTTAGATACTCTGAACTCTATTGGGGAGATTTAGTACTGTCACATGGAATCAATGTTAAGGGTGTTGAAATCCTGCAGCAAAGTGATTATATCTCAGATCATTATATAGTGTTGCGTAAACTCCATATAGATCTGTAAATTCTACACCTTGTTATAAGTATGGTAGAACCATCACTTTTACCACAAAAGATTGCTTCATTGCTTCAAAGATCTCAATTCCTTAGCACATCCAATAACGTAGAAAAAATTGATGATGTAACAGAAACCATAGACTCTCTCTTTTTCTAGCACCTTAGACACAGTTGCTCCTTTGCGCGGTTAAAAGAAAACCGTTTGACTCTGTGGATAGTATCGCATAAGATGTAGATCCCCTATGGAAAAATTTATCTTTCTCTACCATAGGAGAGGAAGAACTGTATAAACTTGTTAAGTCATCTAAGCCAACAACTGGTATGCTAGACCCTATTCCATCTAAACTATTAAAATATCTGCTTCCAGAAGGCTTAGATCCTATTTTGTTGATTATTAATTCATCATTGTCATTAGGATATTTCCCCAAAGCCTTCAGACTGGCTGCCTCTCGTAAAAAAAAAAAAAAAAAAAAAAATGCAACTTGACCCTAAAGATTTTGTTAATTACAGACCTCAAATCTCTCTTTTCTGTCAAAGAAACTAAAAAGGAAGTATCCTCACAATTGTATTCCTTCTTAGAGAAAAATGGTATCTGTGAGGATTTCCAGTCAGGATTTAGACCATATCATAGTACTGAGACTGCTCTAATTAGAGATCATCTGATCGTGGTTATATCTCATTATTAGTGCTATAGTGCACTCATACGATTTTGTACGATTTGTCTAAACCCTATGTCTGGTAGGTTTAGGGGCGAATTGGCAAAAAAAAAAAAAAAATACGTACGATTTACAAGAAACCGTATAAATTCGTACGAGTGAGGTGGTACGAATTTGTACAAATTAGCTACCTCATAAAATGTGTATAACTTGCTGTGAGATCAGTTTGGTCAGTTCTTCCACACCAAACAGTGTCTGAAAAGACAAACCCTTCTCTGGTTGCAGATTCTAAGCTGTTAACATTTCTCGAGGTGTTTTCTTACCTCCGTCCAGCCAGCCACTAAAATGTGCCTCATTATGCTTTGTTTGTTTTCTGAAACTAAGAACAAGAAAGTTAATAACTTTTATAATAAGCTTTATGATTAAACTGAACTGTTTCATGAATAATGTGTGATTGACAAATGGGGAGTGGTGCTTTGTCCTTTAATGCAGGACTAAAATTAGCTGTCATTCGTTTTCCATCCAAATGACAGTGACCTTTAACAAAAGAGCCATTCAGAATGATTCCTCTGAGACGGTGATGTCCGGAAATAGATTGGACTGGGAAAAATGAGGAAGTGAGATGAAAAGATAAAGGCAGATTATGTGATGTGAAATAGAAGCAAGCAGGGACAAAATCTGAATGAGAGATAAAGTTTGAATGTCTGAAAGTTTGCATTAGTGGGACTGCAAAGATAAGCTGTTTTCAAAACAGTGCAACACACAACTTTTTCTAATGATTAGCAGTGTAGTGCAGATGCTTTATTAGTGGAGACTAACAAGAAAATTGCCTTGGGACCTATCATGATTTGTGTCTACAGCCTACAGTAATAGGCATAGTGAGTAAAAAGTGTTAAAGTTTTTGTTTCAACCATGGACATTCATTCTCTTTTTGCATCTATAGTTCCAAAAAGAATCTTTACATAGCACAAAGTGTTATTTAGAGTTTAACAAAGGCTCTTTAGATTAATAAAAAGTTCTGCACACAAAATGAATAAATTAATAAATGTATGCTACATTTATATGGCTTTTTGTTGTTGTAATAAATTTGCTCAATTGGCGCACTTGGTACAGCATTGCAATTATGATGCAGAGCAGAGAGTCACTCCACAAAGTATCTTGAAGCTTTGTTGAAAGATGCTAAAAGCAAATGTGTTAAAAAAAAAAAAAATAATAATAATTAGCATGTTGTCTAAAAAGTGCAGTGTAATGTACCCAGAGCAATGCTTTTTAGATTTTGAAGAAATATAGCAACAGTGTCATGTTTCCATTTAACTTGTAATAATAATACTACAACTAATTACTATAACTAATTATTATAACTAATTCCTTAAAAAAGTTGGTTCTTCAAAATGTTTTTTTTTTCTCCTCTCAAAAAATAAAGGTACAAAAGCTGTCACTGAGGCAGTACCTTTGCCTTTTGTACCTAAAGTGTACATATTTAAACCTAACAGGTACAAGGTGTTCCACTCCGGTGACAACTTTTGTACTTTTATTTCTAAGAGTGTATGACATTTCTGTGAAAACACCCTTTGGATGCCCCCCCTCTTTTATGTGGCCATATATTGTAAAAATCTTCTCTAAGTCACTGAAATGCACTTGAACCAAAGTGTGCTCAGATTGTGTGACATTATTTATTTAGAGTTTATGGTGCTCAACCAATATATAAATATATATATATACTTTACCTAATTTCATATGAATATTTTCAGTAGCTCATTTATCATTTTGACAGCTGTACATTCATCCTAGTGACTCAGACGGCGGGAGAGCATCTGTGCATTCCCATCAGGACATGAATAGCCTGAAAAAAAACTGAAAAAAGAGCTTGTACCTTATTCACCAACCTTGATAAATAAATAAAGATTGAGCCTCTCAGAGTCATGCACACCTTCATGTTCTGTCATCGCCAGTGATTTACGCTCAAATGCTGAATTGGACCTGACATATGACATCAAATTTTTAAGGCCTTGTAAGTGATATCACTGTACACAACCCCTGTTTTATTGACAGGATTAAAATTGCATGGCCTACATGTTGAAATATGTGCTGTGCTGAAATCTGATCTTGATGGACACTGCGGCACCATATCTATAACCTCATTGTGTCCATGATGTATGCACTTGCCAGGCAGAATCAAAGAGACTATTTGTTTCCCTGCCATTCTGCTATGATCCAGCACATAAGCACTATTCATTTGTGCTACACACACACACACACACAATAAATAAATAAATAAATAAATTCTCTATTGTTAAAATATACAAAAAAAAATTTATCGCTATAAGTCTTACAATGATTTTCCAGGGTTATTTAAACAAAGGAATGACAGCAAACGGATCAATTTGCAAACAAACAAATACAGAAGTGGAGAAGAACAGGCAAAAGAAAATAATTAGTCATTGTAAATTTGATGTAAAAGGTTCATCTGATTAGAATGGCAGTTGGCGGTTTTATGAAAAAAAAAAAAAAAAAAAAAAAACAATCTTAAAGCTGCAGTCCGTAACTTTTGGTGCTCTAGCAGTTAACAAAAGGGACATACTTTTTCTATTTATGTCTATGGCAAATTACGCATGAAATGGACTCTGCATCGCTGCATATGTGTAACATAGTGATTCAAGACGAGTCATAAACATGATTTGAAAAGTTTATGGTGTATTCCCTCATTATATACATTTAGTAAATTTTGAACACAAAAAAGTTACAGCACAGCACCTATTTCAAATGAATGTACATAAAAAAGCTTGCAAATGCATTGAGTTGTTTCAAATATGAATAATTGCAAATAGCATTAGGTATCTACATTATTAGTGCTTTTTTAGCTTGCAGAGGTAATTATTTGTCAAGGAGTCAAAATTCTGTGCAAAATCAGGCCCAGGTTTCTGAATCATTCATTCATTCATTCATTCATTCATTCATTTAAGAGGCTGGTATTAAAAGTGTGAACGTAACATTGTCTTTGTTTGATAACTGTTTTGGATGTCAGATTTCCGTTTTGTAGTAAAACTGCAAACGCTTCTAGGGGCCTGGAAACATAGGTCTGAAAACTGCTATGCACATGTATATTACATGTTGAGTCTATAGGTGTCACATTCGGTTTCTGTCTGGTCCTGTCTCCCCCTCTGTCTGTGTCTTTTTGGTTTTGCCCTGATTTGAGTTCATTCATCTCACTCGTTTTGTGCACCTGTCCTCACTTTAGCCTTTGATTAGTTTGCCTTTAAATACCTCTGTCTTTCTGTTTG
>JAUCNO010000152.1:1390869-1410381 GCA_032353835.1 Enteromius viviparus
GTGTGAGTAACTGTCGCTGCCTCGTCAGCTTTATTTTCTGTCTTGGTTATATTAAAGTGTCTGCTCATCGAAGTTCTTGTCTCCTCCGTACCTTGCCTCGTTGAGAGGCGCGGCAACGCCGCACTACGAACTCTCACACCGTGACAATAGGTGTGTGTGCGCAGACATGTAGTAAACCTATTTATTTACAAAGTGACATTGCCAACTACTGGCCCAGCAAACACATTGCAGAGTTTTTAGTCGAATGGGGATCATTTTGACAATGTCATCTCTCTGCAAAGCTTTCCAAAAAAAAAAAAAAAAAAATGCAAGGTTTTGCAAACACAGTGTTCCATCCAATCAAATGAAACCAGTGAGAAGAGTGGAGAGGTGCTTGACTTCAAACTGATTTCACACCCTCAAAACGCATCTTACACCATCAAATGCTCCATCAGCACTTTTTCTAGTGTGTAGGCACAACCACATCGGACAGACAATGGTGTGTGAACATAATAAAATGTACTGTACTGTAAAATAGATTCAATACAGCACAATGGGTACATTTACATAAGAGAACCTGGATCCCACTCAGTCTTTGATTTGCCAGTGCCCAGTGAACAATGAAGTGTTCAGCAGCTGATGGGCCATTTCCTATTCTATCTTCTCTCTAACCTTCGCAACAGCCTTCTTTTCTCACCGGTAACCAGACAGTTACTCATGACACCCTTCAGTACAATGGAGTGTGCGAAACAAATGGGAACAGATTGTATGCCATTCATGGCCAATTAAAAGATTTGCACCAAATATGTTGCCCGTAGCACCTGGAGTGGATGGGAGATTGTAACTATCACCTCATTTATACTGAGGCATGGATGGTTTTAGGCTAGCAGTGCTTTGCATGACAGTAATGACTGCCTATGTCTAGTTGGCATTCAGCAGCAAGTTGTTGTCATGGCACCACTTTGATCACATCCGTGTTCTCTTTTCTGTATGATGTATCATCATTGTAGTTGATTAATCCCATTACTCTGATGTCAGCAGGAAACGTGTTGATGTGGATTTTGCGATGCATCGCAGAATGGGATGTTGATTAAAATGAAGGAAAGTGTTTGACAATAGCACAACAAATATAATCAATTGTGAAAGGTTTTAGATTTCAGTTTTGTTGTGTGCTGTCCGTGGTGCTGAAGTGGTTGGATGCTGAATATACTGTTTGGCAGTGCTAAAGAATGCACTGTGCATGCATTATATATATATATATATATATATATATATTGATGTATATGGATGTGCAGACACACTCTTCCCTTACTTTTTTATCATTTGCTCTCTATACACATTTCAGAAATGCAGATCATTTAAAACATGTTCAAGGGGATTTGACAGTGTGCAAAATATAGTCGGACACTTTGCATGTGGCGTTTTTCAGTAGCAGGTTAACTAGCTTTCAAATTGATTTGGTGCAGCGCTCCATTAGAGTCAAGGGCAAGCTTTGGAAAATAAATAATTAATGAATTAACAGAGGCAAACAGCACCATAAATTTTCACTCTAATAATGCTTTACTTCTCTCGGCATCTTGCCAAAGGGTAACATATGATTTTGCTGAGAGAACACCCTTTGTATCGCTTTGTTTCAGTGTACCTGTTCACAGAGATACTGGGCAAACTCTAACTCTGTTTTTAAGTTAATTCCTCATTGACTTATTTAGGCTTGAATTTGGATTCTTAGTAAGGATATATTGACCATTTAGAAGCGCGTGTAGAGATAACATGCACTTGTTATCAGTGGCACAGATTTGATTGTTTTAAATTGCATTTATTTTAATTCAGTTCTTTTGTGCATATTTATAGTAAGTGCACAGTCTCTTCATCACATATCATCAATAAGTTATTATTAATATAAAAAAGTGGTAAACTGCAATTGTCAAACCCTGCAATTTAACCCTTACATGTGATTTAGTGCTATGTATTATTTAGTTCCATCTATACTTGGTTTGCACCAATGAACGTAATCTTATCAATCAAATCAAATCAAGAAGGAAACTGCAGATTGTTTTTTGCAATTTACAGTTTGCAGTGAAAGTCAAGTCAAAGTACCCAGCATGCTGTTGTGTCAGTGTTACTAGTAAATAAATGCACTGGATGTTTAAATACTTCATGTTTTAATGTACAGTTATATTTTACTTCTTGTATCTTCAGGGTAATGCATTATAATATAATTAATAATTACAGTGGCTTTTACATCTTATGCAGATATTAATTAAGAGAAGTGTGTCGTCTCCAAAGAGCCTGTACCTTGTATTCTTAAATTGGTGATGTGAGCCATGGGAAATGAACTATATTTTACAGCACCCCTCAGCTGTGATGGTATTTATTGTGCAGTAATGCTATAAAGCCGAATAATGGGAACATTTATGAAGTGACGGTAGAAAGGCTTTCATCCATCTCATGCTGTGCACTGTATGTTTAATTTATATGATTGGCAGTAACAACCATTTTTTGGCCTTTACTGACAACGTCAGTCAGTTTTATGATCGTTGACTATACAAAGCACTATTAAAAGGAAATGACAGGTTAAGTGAAGGCCAGCCCTTAAAAGTTAATATATAAAAAAAATACAATTTTATATTAATAATAAACTAATGTTTTTTATGCAAAGGAATATTATCTGTAAGGTTTTATTTAATTCCAACAAAATTTCTTCATAATGCTATTGTATTGCTCTACACTAAAATATTAAAGGGGATAAACCCATTTTGCACATTCACACAACTGTCCTTTCCATAAAATACCCACTTATAACTAGAAGAGTGTCTTCTTCTTCTAAACGACCAACCCTACATCTATTAGGTGGACATTATTGTGTTTAAAAAAAATAAAAATAAATAAAAAACTAAGTAGGGAAAAATTGCTTTAGCTATACAACGAGCTTTAAAATGAACCCAACAAATCCACTTTAAAATGAGCAAAAAAGCTCTTTTTTAATAACAGTAAAGTATATATAAGAGCTAGAGTGGAAGAAACGACTGAAATAATGGGAAAAGTGGATAACAAGTTATGCATTGGGGTCTGTTTTTCATAACTTCGGATTTGAAAAAGATTTGGAATATAAGATAATAAAGTGAAATTGTACTGCCCTTATTATTAATTTCTATTAATTTCAGTTTTTATCATAGTGGAAAAGAGCAGTCAGTTCTCTCTTCAGTATTACGTTATCAATTTTACTGCTCTAACACAACATAAAGGTAAGTAAATGATGCCAGTATTTTCAGCTTTGGGAGAATTATCCATTTAAGAATTACAAAAATTATTTCTTGACATTTGACTAGTGAAGTGTTGTACATCTTGAATTCAGTTCATTTAAAGAGGTAAATCTGGAGTTATTTACTCAGTTTTTCACAAGTTTGCTTATGCCAACCACAAGTGCTCAGGCACGAGATTTGCATTCCCTTCAGATTCCCAGCGCACCTCACTCGCTCTAAAGTCACGTTGTCACCCGATTACAGCGTAACGCTTGCCCGAGCCTCCGAATGCCGAGTGCCAAGTAACGTGTTGCGATTCTCATACAGTATTCAGACAGGCGTTTCATAATTTATGATGCAGTTTCTGCTATCGACATCGTTTTCAAAGACACAGGGTAGGGCGGTACATACAGGCCAGCATTTCAGTCTCAGTTTAAGAGCAGAGGGGGAAAACGACTTAATCAAAGATGGCATGCAGATTATGGTGCAATAAGTGTGTCAAGTATATCCTCTAGCATTCCTGTGGCAAACGAACTCTGACTCTGTGATGGCCTGAAAGTGCTGTCAGCCTCCTCTGCTCCTCTTAATGCTTGTTGTTACGGCGAGATGCTCACTCAGGCAATTTGTTGTGCTTTGAAGTGTGAGAGATATAGACTGAGTTTTAAATTCAATCTCTTCTCATAGACGAATGACAACGGGAGGAATCTTTTAAGTGTATACTGAGTGTCTGCGCTCCTGTCTTATAATAAAGTCTTTGAAAATGAGTTTACTGTTTAGTTGTGACTCGTCTTGCCTTTAGCTGATTCTCTATTTTAAAGTTGATGTTTGTAATTTGTTTATTGTTAAAATACTTTCTTCTGTCATAGCTTAATATGCAGAGATAACAATACGAAGTCATATGACATGAAGGTTGGATTCTCAAAAAGTGTAAACACACTGGATCTGCAGAATATTGCTCTATTTATAAACATAAGTTTATTAAAAGTGGTTCACAATGATAACCAATGGCTTGAGTTAATTATGTTTTAATTATTGTTATCATTATTAATGGGTTAGTCCACCATGCAAGAACAAACAAACAACACTGAAATAAAAAAAAAATAAATAAATAAAACAAACAAACAAACAAAAGAGCTCTTGAAACTTCTTGAAACACTCACAAACATGCTGGTTCTAATACCTATTGGTCTGTAATGAAATACCCAGGGTTGAAATGTGCTAATATCAAATTTCTTACCATGGTGTTGGGAAACAGGGCTGTTCATTTTCATCAATTTTGCCTTTCCTTGCTGCAGAACACACATTTGTTCTCCTTTTCTGCCTGGCTAATGGCATTAGCGTTGCATTAGTGGAGGAGGGCGTAAGTAGAACTGTTACCCCGGATAGAAAAAGAGGCCAGTTGGTTTGCTGTTTGCATCTCCTCGCTATGAACAGATAAAATGAATGAGATTTGCAAATGGCTGGATACACTTTGGCCAGCCTTTCATGATGATGGAGGGGAATTTATTAAGGGAGACTTGAGAAAGTGGTATTAATCAGGGCTGTTTTCCGCCTCCAGACTTGTTACATCCCCCTGCAAGGATACCGGGGTCGGTAATGCCTTTACATAAGTCTTGCATGTCTCCAGTCGGTTTTTCCTTTTTGGCATTAGAGTCTACAATATTTAAGGCTGGCCGAGTCGCATAGAGGTGGAGTGTTGACCACAATCTACTACATAATGCAGCACTGGTGCAGGGCCAGGGCAGACTTAATTTCGTTATTTTACAAGTATTTTGCAAAGTAAATTAAAAAGGCGTGCAGCTTTCATAGTTGTGGTCATCACCACCAAATGAAATTTGGCCACTGGCCATCGCTTCGCTGCATGAGGCGAAAATAATAAAGTGATTTATTGGAGAGATAAAAATGTCTCCTTTTGTAATATCCAATGACATTTTCCTGTGGCATTATCCACAAGGAAGCTGTTTTGATTTTGAGGCAGTAATGGCCTTTGTTAGTAAACAGTGCTGATAGCAAATGCTTCTTTAATAACTCTGCAAATGAGTGAGCACCGAACACTTGTTTTGGACAATTATCGTAAATAAAGAGATGATAATTATGTTGATGTCCATGTTAAATGATACTGCTAATTGAGTATACAAAGGCACAAGCACAAAATAAAAGAAAGTAACTAATAATATGGCAATACGTTTATAGGGAATTCAAATGTTCTGATCTTGGAAATCTGTGAAAAATGATTGGCACACGCTTTAGTTTTGGAACCTATGCTCACTATTAATTTGATATTTAATAATCATTAATAAGGTAATTGTTAAATATGAGTAAGGGATCTGTAACGTTCAGCTGGATGTGCCCATTCAGACCACTGGAGGGCACTACAGCGCCCAGGACTTCATGTACTCTTTTCTGTATGTTCTACCCGGACTTTTATGTTGAAATCATTGCCACAGCTCAGTCTACTTCCACCCGGATATCCACCGGCCTTTGTTTAGCACCCGTCACGGTCCATTGTTTATCTGTCTGTTCCGTCGTGTTCCTGGTGTTCTGTATTCTGTCGGTTGGATTTCCCGTGTGCCATATTTGCCTGGACCTGGACTACCCCTCTGCTTCTCCCCAAGGACTCTGATTACCGGTATTTTTGACCCTTTGCTTTGTTTACGATTCTGTCTCTGCTTATGCCTCCATTACTGTCTCTGCTGGCGATCTACTGTTTATCCTGACCCAGAACTATTAAAAAAATAACTATTTTGCACTTGAGCTCGAATGTCTCACGTCCCGTTTCGTGACAGGATCTAAAATAAAGCCATGCAGAATATTCATTCAGAATATTCAGAATATTCAATTCATTAAAATGTGCCTTTTAAGCACTAAAAAAGCAAATATGCAAGTAACATGCATGTGTAATTTGCAATTAGTTAAGAATTAGGAATGTAAGAATTAGTCCTTAAAATGAAGTGTTACCGATTATAACACCATTACTGCAAATGACAAGATTGATCTAAGCAAGCACAACTTTTTTCTGTCCTTTGTTGGCCGAAACTAGGATAGGACATATATTTATAGGCTCACAATTCAATGTGTAATAGCCACTAGTTTTTCGTTTTCAGTCTGTTCTCAGTTGGAGAAGTGCCGTACAGTTTAACATGTATATCTGCAATATCTTTTGGTTGCACATTAGCATATAGATGAGCTCCAAGACAATAACTAAAAACAAGAAACTCTTTGAGAAGGAAGCTATTGGGTTGTCTGAAAGAAAGAAAAAAAAAAACTACCAATAAAGATGTAACAGTCTTGGTATTGGTATAAGAAGCCAGTGACTTCATCCAGCTGTTCAGGGAACGGCTTCTAGATTTATCTGTATACCTGGAGTCATTTTAATTTCTGAAATCAAATGCATTTTCTGTTCCTGTTCTGGGAAAATGTCTAATATTCCGTGGCCATTAGAGCAAGCATCACACCTGATGACTCCTACAGAACAGCTGCCCGATCCATTACAGAAGCCCTACCATGTTTTACAATTGGCATGTGGATTGAAGTCATGCTTGGTTTTCTGTAAAAGTAAACCCATTTGGAAACAGGTAATGGAAAGAAAGATGAGTCATTGTAGCATATAACTATGTTAATTGCTCAGCGGCTCAGAAGCCCAACAACCCTAATTATAGCCAACACTGACATGGCTACTCATAATGTTGCTCACGTTTACAGTGAGCAAGTCACGTGTACATACATTTTGTGAAGCTAAACATTCATCCTAATTTAAAATAATTCATATTTTTGGTCTAAATAAAAAGTTTTGCAGGCAAAAGAGCTGTTACTAAACTGCTAATATTGTATCTGCAGGGTGGGCCATTTATATGGATACACCTTAATAAAATGGGAATGGTTGGTGATATTAACTTCCTGTATGTGGCACATTAGTATATGTGAGGGGGGACACTTTTCAAGATGGGTGGTGACCATGGTGGCCATTTTATTATTTATTTATTAAGGTGTATAAATATAAATGGCCCACCCTGTTATGCCCTGTAAAGGGTTTTGAAAAGCATGATAAAATTACTTCTATCAAACATGGCTCGTTGGAAAATAGCAAGATTTCTGCAAAAATACTAGTACAATGTACACATTCTTTTTTTTTTTTTTTTTAAATTAGAAGTCTAGTCAGTGCAAATAAAGAATGCATTTAGTTTTAGCTTTCTGCCAAGTTTTAAATCTGAAAGTGCACAGTAAAGAAAAAAAGTTGACTCATTGAAACGAGTTGTTTTTTAAATGAAACCCAAGCTGTTTTATGTTGATGTCATGAGTAAAAATGCAAATTCCTTCGTTGCCATTGGGTGGCACTTTTAGAGCTGTAAAATATCTATTCCCCCTGGTAAAGCAAAATTAGTCGTTGAGTAAGTAAGGTAAAAAATATCCCAAGCAAGTGTCAAGCATGTTTTGTACAATTCAGGTAAAAAAACATATATAAAACAAAAAAATAAAAATAAATAAATAAATAAACCAATTATTCTAAAATACTTAACCAGTGTTGTGAGCTACAAAGCTAAACTACTGAATTAAAGACACATTAAGAGTGACTCTGTCTACAACGCTAACAGGAGTGGTTCGTGCCAGTCAAACAACTGCCATTAAAATGAATCAGAGCCTTAACAGACAGCTTTCTCCATTTATGATTAGCCCTCCTTACTGCCGACTCACAATGTGAGGCTGTTTAATTACAGTATCAACTTCTTAAGGTAACATACAGTATTTTACAGTAGCTTGACTTCTCTTCATAAAATCAAATGGTGCCATTTCTTAACTCCCAAAAATGTGCATATACTGTATAAAGATTGATGATTAGATATGTCTTCAGTGGTTGCTTTACCTGAAATCTTTTAAAAACTCATTTAAAAACTTAAAAAATTGCTTTCTTTGTTAGGTAAAATATGAAGGAATTATTTGGCCTCAAGGAGGACATGTCATTTATATTTATTTCTATTCACTTATTCATCCCAATAGCATATTTTGAATTCTATGGTGACATCTAAAGGTCTGGATTGCTTAAATTAGTTTAGTAACTCCTGCTGCTTCTCCAGTTAGTTTATCATCAGTTTTGTTCTTCTTTTGCTCATGGTTTTCTCTGTCTACCCTTAATTCTGCACATAGCACATATAGTTCGATCTGAGAAATGCTAGAAGCTGTGGAGGTGCAGGCTTGAATGGGAGACAAACTATCAGTGGGTCAGTCCTGTCTCTGGTAATGAGTATAAGGCAAACTGTGCAGTTTGTCTCAGAGTGCTTATTTGTCCTCTGGGGTTTTTTGGTATCTGCCTCTTATTTTTCCACATCGAGGGTGGCAACTCTATACTCATTAGTAAGAGCGTTAGCACAAGTCTACATTTAATGGGTACCATAATTTTGGTAGACAGCTGTTTGTCTGAACTCAGCACATATCTAGTCAAACAAAAGATGATTGTGGTAAATCGTGACCTCTTGGGAAGGGGACTGATCCTCTAGAAAGCACTGGAAAACCTACTAATCAGTCTAGTGACAAACATGATGGATCGCTCTATGCATTGGTGCCGCAAACTAATGCATCAACACCATTACAGCAATGACTCCAATCTGTTAGTGACCTGCCTGTGGAGGTAGAGCTGGACTAAAGGTGCTAAAATTGCTAGGGTGCCAAGATTGTGGGCCTAGTCATCTAGAATAATTCATCTACTGGATTGTGCAATGCGCAGTTAGTTCTGGCATTCATCCATTCTTTTCCTTTCAAGTAAGGAATCGTTTACTTGTCCCAATTTTTACAAAACAATCAAAAATGGGAGGAAAGTTTGCAAACCATAATATCGCCTCTGTGCATACATACTAACATAACTCAGTAACATACAGTATTCACTATAATGGTGGACATACAGAATTTTCTTTACACTACTACTGTCTTCAACAGTTTTTGAAAGTCTAATATGGCCTAAGTGTCCACAAACCATTTGTGGCCACTGAAACTGAATATGTCAGGCTCATTAACAATGTCCATCCATTACACTTGAGCTACTAAACTGAGAAGGTCATCAGTAAAACCCTTTATTCATTTGTGAACAGATGTTCTTTGCTCTCTTCTTGTTAATGCCAAAGCAGTATTTGTGTCTTGCCACAGACAGATGCATTTTGCTGACTTGGAGCCAACAACATGAATTTAAGTCTTACTGCCACATCTGGCTCGTTAAAGAAGGTTATAAATATGGTCTGAATCTTGTGAAAGAAATCAAAGTTAAAAATTCAAATAAATTCCATTTGGAAACTTTGCACTGAGGCTGTTATTAAATCATTTCACTTGCACAGAGATTTAAAATAAATAAATAAAAACTTCTTAATACTTTTATTACTTTTTAAAAATATTTTTCCTACTAAATAAATGTTAAAAACATGTATGCTGTATATTTTTACGAATCATTACTTGAGGGGCACCATGTATTTTAAATGCTATTGATTTAAAAAAGAAAAAAAAAAGAAATAAAGAAATACAAGTTGAATACATCTGAATAAATTTACGTCAACATAGAGAACATAACATTAGGATTCTTTCAAACATCTGACTTGTTTGCCGTCACATTTGATTACATACTCAAAATTGTGTTTGGCCAGAGCAGTCTTGCATGCTGAAGTCAGATCATTACCTCTCCTGTTCCACTGTGTTAGAATCCACAGTCTGTTACACTGGTTCATAGAGCCGATGAAAACAACTTCCTTCTTTCCCTTTCAAAGATGTCAGAGGAGATTAAGATTTGCCTCACGTGTGGCCAATATGAGTTTTCTGCAGGACGAGCAGCAGTCAGGGAGATGGAAAAGGCCATTACTTTTGATTGCGAAGGGGCCTCCCTTTATGCACTGCATCATACTTCTGAAACATCGTGTGTCTTCAGTTAGATTTTTTCTCCCTCTTTTTTATACCAATATATTTCAGTATTTTGGTGTACTTTGAGCATGTTGCATTTCTTTCAATCAGTTTTCAGGTAGCATGTATCACACAAACATGCTAAAACAAAGATCATCTTTTTTGTTTGTATTTATTATTTTTCTCTTATTCTCTATTCTAGTGGCTTGACTCACAACTGCTATTTGGTGAGTGCTGTGCCATAAGACATGAACAGAAATTAGATTTCTAAGTATGTGTATTTCCTTGACCTCACGACCCAATCCTGCAATGAGTGCAAAGCGCTCAAGGGTGGATTTACAGCTTAAATTTATTTTTATACCCATTTAGAATTGTAATACGAGTTGAATCTTTTGTCATACTTGGAATCGTGTTTTTTAATATTTAATAAACAGTTCTCCTACAAAATGCTTATTGGTTTAAAAATGCATTAAGAATTTTTCGGAGTCTTCAAGCAACCCTGAACATGCATTATACTCTATATTCATCAGGTGTGGGAACTGAACACACTTCAATTAACTGATGTGTTGTCTATACCTAAAGAACAAGACAAAAATAATACTAATAATAATACTAATAAATAAATAAATCTGGTGTTACTTTTTCTCTCTTTCTCCTTTCTTTCTATCAAAGCAAACCTTTGAATTCTGAGCACGACCACCATAGTCCTTCAAGGACAGTCTGCCTGCAAAGAGTAAATATAGCCTTCACAAATCCAAGGCTGTCTAAAGCAGCATACATTGATAAAGCAGAGAATCCTCACAAATGATGGCACTAATTTCTAAAGAAAACTTATCACTTGAGAAAAAAATAAATAAATAAAAAACAATGGAATGCTACACATTTTTCAATCCCTCTGTGTTCTGTATGATATGTACCACAAGTGCAATTTCTTTAATTCAGAGTTTGACAGTTGAACAATTGATCAAATAAAGCCTGATGTAAACATCAGAGCTGCAACTTTTCTCTTTATTTTCCTCACCAGAGATTTGGGGATTTGAGTGCAGCACCTCTCTGATAAGCCTGTAATGGAATTGCTCAGTGGCTGTATAAGGACTGCGCCCAACTGCAGTGATTTTGTTTCATCCATGCGGGAATCACCACTTTGCCTCAGCTAGAGTCCGGAGAAGTCTACCTGCACTGACTGAAGGCATACCTTCACATGAAAAGCCAATCTACCAAAAGACGTCTCCACTCTAAGCAACAAAATCAATTAGGTCTTCACTTCACACTTCCAAGAACTCTCGGAAACATATTTCACAAGCTGGAAATAAAATTTAAACCACTGCGGATTTTGTACACAAGTGCCAAACAAATGGGATTTTGTAAGTTGCAACCGTATGTATATTTCTCCCTCTTTATAATGCAGTCATAATGTGTGTGTTTTTTTTTTTTTTTTTGGTCACAGCAAAATATGCAATGTATTTTAAATGAACTTGGTTGGATGAATTGTCTTAGCAGCTCTGAGACAAAGGTGTTAACTGCACCATCTATGATGCCAATTATCTGGAGTTTTGGATTTTAATTAATCAGTTTTCAAGAGAAGGAGGCCCTCTGGTACCCACTAATGGGCCTAACGGCAGCACATTGTCACCGTTTTTTATGTTTAATTAGTGACCACATCTATAATAGTGCCTCTAAGGCAGCCATGTTAGCTTGTCAAAATGCCCGCATTCAGTAATTACAGAAGAGTAATGACAGAATTCCTGGAGTTTTTCAGCATCTCAACTGAATGTTAATGAATGCTTGTACAAGAAAGAAGAAAGCACAAATGGATGGGTACATGGATAGATACATGGATGGAGTAAGATTTAATATTTAAGTATTCTAAGATTAACAAAGCTAGACCATGTCAAGTGACTCTAAAAGTGCAACACAGTCTCCAACTCGTCACATTTTGACATTTGTTCAAAACACTTTTGCGTCGCTTTTTAAGGTTCAAGGAACCACTTTTTAGTCACTTTCTAATCTGAAGGGTGCTCCTTAGTGTCAAAATGCCTGCGAAATATTATTTTAATTTATTTATTTATTATTATTTATTTTTTTATCATCATAATGAAAATATATATTGGGTAAAAACATTGGCATTATTGCATACGTAGGGGAGTGTTTTTTCAATGTCAACAGTTAAAACACATTTATTTTTTATTTTCATTTTATTTACACATTTATGAGCATGTAACACAACCCCTGCCCCTAAACCTACCATCATTTTTAGTGATTAAGGCCTTGTGTTCTTCACATAAAGATTCGTATGGCTTCAGAAGATTTGGAATGTGACACAACTTGTTTGTAATGTACTGTATTTATACTGCTTGTTAATGATTAGTTTGTGCAATAAATACCCGTACAGTAACTGTATTTGCTTGTGTTGGCTTTGGTTCTTGGGTGATGACCTCAGGAGGCACTCTGGTAGTGCAAACTCAGGCAAACGCTCTTGCAGCGCAGACTCTGGAGGGTGCTCTTGCAGCACATGCTCAGGGACGGGATTCAGGATCGGCTCTCCTGGTCGTAAATCAGGAATTGGATTCAGGAACGGCTCTCCTGGCTATGATTCAGGAACTGGAGTCGGGGTCGGCTCACCTAGCCAAAAATCTGGAACTGGGATCGAGACTGGCTCTCTTGGCTGTGACATTGGAACTCGATTTATGAATGGCACTGATGGCCCTCTATACTGAGCGCATTCCTTCTCTCAGGTTATGGCAGGGTAAGGCAAGGGTTCAGGACTGGAGCTGACGCACCGGGCGGCAGTGCAGCCACCAACGGAACCTCTGGAGTAACCAAAGTCGACACCTCCAGGGGTGGTGCAACCGCTGGCGGAACCTTCAAGGTTGACACCGGGCAAAACGAGGGCACTCGGGAAGGGCTAGGGGAATCGGCCGTTAACATGCTTTAGTTGCTTACTCGACGATCAACAAGGAACCTCCCAGTAATAAAGCCATATCCATAAGCCAAGTGAGAGAGCTAGGATTGTCGGTTAGGATAAACAGCTTGGCCAGATCCTCGTATAATCCCAGCCAAAATAACCTCCTCAGAGTCTGCTCGCTCAAGGGAAACAGACAGACATATGACAGATCAGGGTGTGACACTCATAGGTTTACTTCCAAGGTGGATAGGTTTGGAAAAAAGGTGGATAGGTTTGCTCACGTGATATGGCGCTGCACTTACAGTAGAAGTTAAAGAGCACTGGTTTGAAACCTGTGAATCAGCAGTTCAACAATACAGCTAAGACTCACATAAGAAAGTTGAAATAGCATGGCTGCATCAACAAATGCATTTTATATCACTTTTGCATTTTTAAAAAAAAAGTGAGGGAGGTTTGGGTTTGGTGTAGGGGTGTTGCAAACACGATACCAATAATAAAAGAGTTATACCAATAATATTGACAACATGTTAGAGTACTAGTACATTATACAAATAATGACGTTGTTGTGTTGTGTCTATCATCATGAAATGATGCATGACTGTTATTGCCAATCAAAATGCTCGTTTATTCAATGCAGTGTGTGCAAACATTTTACATCAGTCTCCCAGTAGGTGTAATTTGTAAGAATGACCACACCTAACCCATCATGATCTATAGGGCATGTACCTTTTATGAGCATGTGCGTTTTCTTGTTTCAAACCTATGTTCGCATGATCATTATAACGCACCGCTCTACAAACTTAAATGCACAAAATCTGAATTGTGGAACAGATAAGATAGTACAAACTTTTTGTATGCAAATTGCATGTTGCAGATTGGGGCACACTTGTAGCACACACTCTGATGGGTCGTATTTCAGGGATTTGTACAAACGGCCTATATGGGGGTATTGGCTGGAGCAAAGGTTGTAATGCAAACACAGCAATTTGCACTTATATCATTGTAACAAATAATGTGCCGGATTCACCAAGAAATGTATTTAGAGGCACGCATTTACAATGAGCCTGGGTTGCAAATATGGTGTGTGACAAAATGTTTAATCAACAGACACACATAATGAATCATTCCTTTCATAGCCCCATGTTCTTTCACTTCTCTAGTGGTGGTTGGTGTCTCACAGCATTGGTTTATTACCAGTCACTGAAAATGCTACTTCAACTCTCTACTGCATCTTTCCTGGCATGTGATTTTAGTTGGGAATATGTTATTGGGGTGAAAGCTCTCAAGCTTAAAGGATAAGTGAGTAACACACATAAATTACCTTTGACACCTTGCATTAGCTTTTCTCGACTTCTGTCATTTTACCTTAAGGGCATGGAAGCTAATGGACAACTTGTGTCGGTGGGATAGATCTGGAGCCAGGCGTCAAGTTGACAGATTAAATGCCAGTGTCATCGAACAGTGTCAGCAATTTGTGGCCCAGGAAACTTGTCCATTGGCTGGAAGGTCCCATGTCTCATTCTACCCCAGGTGATTAAAGGGACTATGCAGGGACTATACACTTTACCCAACGACACTAATCTAGAATAAAGTGCAAAAACGTGCATGCTATATTCAGTGTTTTGTAAATGAACATGCTATGTTGGTGTTCCCAGCAGGTCTCTTAACTAACCGGCATGGCTTTGAATGGTCAGCAAAAGTTTGCTCAGACCAGCTTTCAAGGTCATGCTTGCAAACTGCGGTGTTATGATTGATCAACGTCAACACACCTGAATAAAACAGATGGTTTAATTATTTTCATTCCCACAGACGGCAGAACACTGCCTGGCTGCTTGTCAGGACCAGCATTATGGACACCTGCTGTAAATGAATTGAACACAGGCAATAGAAGGTGGTCTGTAATACCCAGCCAGTTTCAGTCTTCTAGAAAAAAAATAATAATTTAATGTATGTAATAAATGTATATTAACATCCAGCACTGACTGCTTCACAGGGAGTCCTAGTGACTGATCTGTCAAAGAGATGAACAGTTTTATCCTATATAGGTAAGACAGACAGAGAGATTATCACAAGGGCTTTATCTCAGGATGATGCTGCAGATGATGTTGTCTTAAAGACATTCAACAAATATTATCTTTCAAATAAAATTAAATAATCACTTACCTATGTCTAAATTTGTTACTGAGTGACCTCAGTAAAGAAAAACGTGACCTTTAAAGATTGATTTTGTAGAATAAGTTAACATATACTTGCAAAGTTTCTGATATGTTGTATGTTGTGGACCCATCATGATTAATTCAAAATTTGTATTTGAAATGAAGCAAGTGACTATTTTTATGAATGCATATTTGAATCACTGGCTCAGTTGAATTGTTTCCAAGCAGATTATTTCAGGATAAAAATGAATAGCACATATATAATCACGCACACATGCTGATATTCAGGAATAACAATGTTATGGCAGGGTAGTGTGAATCAAGGAAATACTACTGTTGCTTTTTTTTTTTTTCTTTTTTTGTTTCCTCGAAAACTGTGGTTGAACCATTTTATGTGATAAATGATGAAAACGTGTTCACATTTGCAGCTTGCTTGTTTTTACAGCAGTTCTAATTGGCAAACTGCAGTTAGATTGCAAATTATCATACATACAATAGAAAACTGTATTGCATTTTCACAAAACCTTATTAATCTAAAGTGGATGGCGGTTTTATAGAGATTTGTTGTTGTGTTTTAACAAATCACCATCCCTCTGCGGTCCCCCTCAATTTGAGCAATCATTTTCTTTTCAAGCATTGATTTATAATTCAATTCTATAGTCTGTAGCATCTTAACATGATAAAAACAATAGCATAAGCAGAAGGAATGCTAGCAGCCACTAAGTGATATAACATAAGAATTGTACCTGACTAGGGAGAAATACATGTATTACATAGCATGACAGAGGCATAGACAGAGCATTGCAATTTGTACCATAATTTGTACTGTACCATCACCATTGTACTGTATAACAGAGGTGAAATAGAGCAAAATGAGATTAAATAAAACCCTTTTTATTTGACAATTTCATAATTTGACTACTTTATGACAACTTTTGACTTAAGTGTACTACAATGTATTAGAAATTGAAGGTAACTACAGTAAGATTGGAGTAGTGAGTTTACCTGAACGCTGAAGTGAGCAAAATCTTAATAGAGATGCAATGAACCCAGCAAATCATACCATAAATGGAGTTTGTTATTATCATTATTACTTTATTACACTTGAATGTGCCAGAAAACTAGTTCCACATTTGATTAAAAAAAAAAAAAATCAGTACCTGTTGAGATCACCAGCACCAGGATTCCAACTGTTTCATGTGGACCATGACTTTGTGCTAAGCAAGAAAAAAAAAAAGTAAAGGTGTGCTCTCTAGATCTTAATTTTTAACCATTCTCTGCACACTGTTCAACTCTTCCTGCAACCTTCACTAACTTATTTATGTTAGAGAGTATATCCCCGAAGGCAACCGTCAAGCAGTGCAGGCCACCCTGGCCACTCACATTCTGAACATGGAAATTGATGTTCCTTGCTCAGACATCTTTCTAGTAGAGGATTTCAACCATGTCAGCATGGAGCATAATCTACATTAATAAAAGAAAATAAATAATTAAATAATATAAGATAATTTGTTTAATGTGGGAAGAGATATATTGGACCAGTTTCCACATCCATTAAACAATCCATTCACTTGTCTGAACATATATTTGTGGTGTACATCCACGGAAATCGCAATCTAGGGCATTTATTCATTTATTAATTCAATTTAGCACCGTAACATCAGAATAGCATCATTTTGGAGAGCGTCGGCTGGACACACACAACATATCCTCTGACACAACATTCAAATCAACGTTTAAGTAGACGCAAACAGCTATGTAAGCATCACAGTGATGTTGCAGTGGCAGTTGTTGAATAAAGCTGTTATTTTTGTTTTATTTCTGTACAAAAAAGTATTCTCTTCGTTACATAACATTATACAGTAATCGAACCACTGATGACAGATGAAGTATTACGTCCATGTCTTTTCTACTTTTCTAGACCTTGAAAATGTACTTACCTCTTGAATTGTATTCTGAGGACGAACACATCTTTTATGGTTTTGGAACAACATGAAGTTACAGTAAGTGATTAATGACAACATTTTCATTTTGAGGTGGAGTATACCAAATGGCCCCTCTCTGGTAGAGCTAGGGGGATAGGGCCAAATGGCCCCTCTCTGGTAGTCCTAGTGTTAAGACCCCTAATCATATCAACTTCCAATGACCCTTTTAAAGGATAATGTGGCTGTTTAATTCATCAACTCAGATCACGCTATAACCACAATGATCACACAATATTAAAAGTTAAAGCAGTTCACACCACTAAAGTACAGTGACAATACTCTACTAAAAAGGAAGTGAAATCTGAAAACTTCTCACAACTTTTAACAACATCTGTACAACAATAACAACATAAGACCAGCTATGCCTTCCATGATGAGCTACCAAGAGGTCTGACCAAATTAACACCTCCAAGGTGTCTCCTCTTATCTCATTTCAAGTCTGCTTTGATCCATCAGCTCACTTTCATGTCTGGGAAAACCTCACTTCAATTCCCTTCAAACTCATCGTTAAAGTGGAGGAAGTGTTCATGATTTAGAAAAACAGAAAACCAGGAAATCATCTTACATCGAAAAATTTGTCTGATACTTTTATACTAAGCAACTAAAATCACAATGAATTTTCACATTTCTTTACCTTTAGAATTGAACCCATGACATTAGTGTTGCTAACAACATGCTACTGTTTAAGCTACTTGTACAAGAATACACCGCTGCACTTCATTGAGCAACTCCCTCTTCCATTCCCGCTGTATTAAATTATTCTTTATCATCACATTAAGTGTCAGAATGGCTTAAATCCCACATCATATTACCAAACAAGGACAAGATTACAGTACTGGATGATTACAGATCTGATTCTGTGACACCACAAATTGACTTTCTCAAAATATATCTGCTACTGGATTTCCAGGAAGCAATGGATAGGAAGCAAACCAATAGCAACCTGTCAGCAACCTAGTTGTCTCTAACCTCGACTCCATTTCCATTGTCATTTTATGTACAGTACTGCTTATACCGTAATTTATCAAGTTTGCAGATTACATCACTACAGTAGGCCTTATCACTAACAGTCCATCTATCGAGAGAAGGTGGCTCTGGTGACAGCATGGTGCTCTGTCAACAATCTGTAGCTGAACACACACACACACACACAAAATACTAAGAAGAGAATACCTTTCAGGGAGAGCTAGCAAAGGCACTCTCCCTGAAAATAAATGCCTCTTTGAAATCTGTTGGGACCACTATTTCTGACTCCATGGGTTGACAATCATCACCACTATAATCAAAAACGCCCAACAGAGGATGTTCTGTCTGTGGCAGCTTGAGCTGTAACTCTTCTCCCATCCTGGTTCAGTTCTGGAGGGCAGTCATTGAAAGCATTCTCGCGCCTTCCATCACTGTTTGTTTCTTCGCTCCAAGACCAGAATACTGTGGGTGAATGGCTCTTCTGAGATCACTGGCAGCCACCTATCATCAGTCGAGGTGCTTTACACTATAAGAGCTTCAAATAAAGCTCAGAAGATTACCTCAGATCTGTCATATCCTGGACATCCGCGTTTTACCTTCCGGCGGACGATGGAAGTCCATATGTACAAGAACAACCCGTCATAATATCTTCCCGTCAGCTGCTTCTTCCCTGAGGCTGTCCGTCTCCTCAATGGGCTCTTGGGCAAAAATAAGTGCACTCGCTTGAACTGATCCAGCTTTGATGACCAAACCTTAAATTTTTTCACATACATTATGTATGGCATAAATAGCATACTCAGTCAAAGCACAAAGTGCTTTACTAGATAAGTTGTGCTACTACTACTAATAATTTAGATGTTCTGTGTGTACGCACACAGTTCTGTTTATTAACCGCTAGTCCCTTAAAAGTTACAGACTGCAGCTTCAAAAAAAAAGCTAGCAGCAGCTAACACATTACATACTGTACTAGTTCAAATAACTGTAAGATATTGTACACCCTTTTTGACATTTGGAATCTCCAGTCATCATTCATTCTGAGAAAAAAAAAAATGTGACAAGGACATCCCAAATTCCAGTTTTTGAGTTCCATGAAGAAACAAAGTCATTTGTCTGGAATGACAAAGCCATGTTTGTAATGGCAACTGGATAAGCAGTTTGCCAGAGTTTAATTGAACCCTCTTAACCTTCCTATTTGTACCCACAATCATTGCTAGAGCTCAAATATAGAGATGGCAACAGCACTGGAAAGGTCATGGGCCTGATTCCAATTGAATGGATAAACTGATAAAAGGAAAAAAAAAAAAACAGTTTGAGTGTGAGTGTTATACTTGTCACGCCCAGCTGGAGCTGCCAGCTGAAAACTGTTGATGGCACTCCAGCTCTCTAAGAGCTCTATGTGTTTTTGT
>JAUCNO010000152.1:1527238-1538064 GCA_032353835.1 Enteromius viviparus
TGTTGTTAGTTAACTTGTGTTCTTCACCGGCCGCTGTTTGCGCCACTTTACCCCTTATTACTTGAACAGCGCCCCCCGCAAACAGAATGGTAGATATTGGGTAGTGGCAGTGACACTGACAATGAGTAAATTAATCATTTTGTGTTGTAATAAAATATCGATATTGGCCGTTAGTGTATCGATTATTTATTGCGACAGAACAATATATTGCAATATCGATTTTTTCCCCACCCCTAACCATTATATTAAGCCAAACAGACAAACAAAACAGAGGACCCCCTTACATCGAAAAGTGCCTAAAGCATCGAAAAACGATGCAAAACTGTATTTACCAAGCGTCAAAATGTGTGAGACTGTGTTGCGTATTCGTTTTGTTTGGGTGTGTTTAAAAACAGTTTCCCCTCCCTCAGTACTGCCACATATACTTAGTATTAAATAAATATATTTTAAATATACATTTTTAAAAGGCTGACTTATTTTCTTCATCCTGTAAAATGAAAGTGCTTATCTTGACATCATCTATAATATCAGACTTACATGAAGATAAGCATTTATCCTTTGTTTAAGCATTCTAATAATTGCATCATTAATTCAAGTAGAGCACACTAAGGTATAAGGACTTTCAAAGCTCATTAAAATCAGTGCCAGAGCAAACATCAAAACCTCATCAAAGCTTATTAAGGCACAACCACCAAGGTTTACCGTCACTATTTTAAGAGACAATTTTTGGAGCAATGCTTCATGGATTTTAAATGTATTTCCTTGGTGTTACATCAAATGGTGATTGTTCATCACAAGAGTCCCTTGTTCTGACACGAGTGGGCAGACAACGGTGAACTTTCTATATATGAAATAAGAAGAAGAAGGAAAAACAGGATCTATAATCAGTTCTGAAAAACCACATCTTAAACAAGAGCTTCAAAAGGACAGACTCAACAGCCACGAACACGTTGAGGGCATATCAGAATCAATCCCCCTCTTCGCTGCCAACTGCTCTCAGATGATTGAACAAGATAATGTTAAATGTGAAGAGAGTTTGTATGCCTAAGGTGATACATGTTCCAATAATAGTGCATTTGTTTTTCACTAAATATCCAAAAGGAGATAAAAGCATCTGACATTATTTGTCAAAACACAAGTCAGTAACACTTTGCAATAAGGTTCCCTTTGTTAAAATTAGTTAACTGCATTATTTTAAATCAACAAAGAATAGTTGAATTTTTATGAAATATTTTATTCATGATTTTATTCATATACCAGATGCATTTCTTGTTGGTAGTTAATGTTACTTAATGCATTACCTGATGTCGATAAAAGGAGCTTTATTGTGAAATGTTACTGACAAAGCAGCAGTTTTAATGGCAGTATGTTGGAAATTGCTGAGCTATTACTTAAAAAATAAATTATTAAATTGATGTGTTTTCTAGAAGTAACATTGGACTATGTTGTCTTATCAAAAATTGCATGACTTAGCATGACTTAGCAATATTTTATGTTTTCAGATGTATTCAATGATGTGTTTTTTTTGGAACACATTATGTTTTAATAGTTAATTAATTATTATAAATAGTTATTAATTAGGTATTATTTTGATTTACTTTCTATTTTTTAAGGACGTTAAAAGTAAAGTTCAGGGTTCTGGGTTGCATACAAAAACGAAAAAAAAATGTAAAATGTTTCCACCTTGAGGCTATGATTTTGAAACTCTTTGTATGTTAATGTGCACTGTTTAAAAAAAGAGGAGGGAGAGAGTTAACATTACTTTATGTGGTGATTATAAGTGTTTTCTTACCCTTTTCATTCAAACCATATATAACTATCACTTGGGATTTAAGTATATAGACCAGCTGCATTAAACTGTGTAAATACAGTACATGCATCTGTATGAATTTATTTGTTCTGCCAGGCACCAACGAAGATTTTGGGTCACCATTGACTTTCATAGTATTTTTTTCCCTTTTCTATGGAAGTCAATGGTGACCAAAACAGCTTGGTTACAATCTTTCTTAAAAATATCTTCCTTTGTGTTCAGCAGAACAAAACCATTCATAAACGTCTGGAACCACTCGAGGGTGAGTAAATACAGAACATGACAGAATATTAATTTTTGGGTCAACTATTGCTTTAATTGTAAGAACTTAACATAAAAGCTGATGCATGCATTTAATTAGGCTAGATACAATGCCGGTGCTAACTTAAACATGTCCCTGGAAATCAATTTAAGGAAGCTCAAAATATAGTGAACAACTTAATTTTCACAGCTGATCATTAAAAGTAAGGCATAAGATGTTTGTTTCAAATGAAACATCTGCAACGTTGCAAAACCATGATCTGACCCTTGATGTATTTTCATGTTTGACTCATAGCCATCAGCTCTGAGCTGGTTATGCTCTTTGCTAGTTATGTGATGGATGAGGAAGTCTTTGGTGCTTTTCATTAAATGGGTTTGACTGGCCCTGTCATTATCACTGAAGCACAGAGTGCAGAGCCCTCCCCGAGGGAAACGTGCACCACTTCAGTGACTCTGCTTTAAAATTAATAAGACAATCCGAACTAGAAAGCTGCTCAGTCTTGCCATGGGGGCTGACCATTACTGGCATGGTCTAAAACAGGTGTCCTGTCTAATAAAACAGGTCTTGCCAGTGGACACTTTCTGCTTCATGTGAACACTTATGAATCTGATGTATGTGGTGAGATCTTAAAATGCTCAACAGTTCAAAGTAGAGCACAGCGACTCTATCTAGAAGGTCCCACTGGAGGCATCCAAACTCAAAGTCACTTTGATAATAATTCAAAACACAGCATCATGAAGACTCCATTAAAAAGCCAACAGTGCAAGCACAAGTTTAAACCCTTCAAGATATCACCGTTATTTTTGAATTTATTTTTAAGGAGAGTAAATATCTTAAACTTCCTTGAAATTAATGTTAATGATGAATTTGGTTATCTAGCTATTATTAGTTTTTTCATAGAGTGGGAAAAGCCATTTCTAAAATAAAATAAAATATAATATATAAAATATTTGCATTTTGAAATAAATTATATAAATTCACAAATTTATACACAAAACACACATGTATATTATCAATCAATCAATCAAAAATAGTACATTTTACAATATAATAGGTAACTAATACATGCTGAATATTTATTTAGCAGAATAGCTCTGTGCTGATGATGAAACCAAATTTAATCTGACTTCCTGTGATAATATCATTTCAGTTCTTTCCCGTTTTAATTTAAACTTGATCCCAATCTTAATATAACAGATAATGAAGGAAGTAATTCAATATGTCCCTCGTGCTCCTCATTGGTAAGGTAATTAACCCCTGGCAACCTAACGAGAAATACTCAGCTCAAGGGTACGGATCGTTTAACCGTGTTAAATGAATTATTCCAGATGCAAATCACTGTTGATTACAGGAGACGTGTTATAGGCTACACTACATCGTTTTCTTTCTTTAAAAAAAAAAAAAAAGAATGAAAAAGATAACCCTGTAAGCCCGGAATGAGGTCAAAATCACATATCCTAAAGCCAGTAATACCATCAGTCCCTTCTGGAAGAAGAATACAGATTTGAGGCTTTAGAGAGAAAAACGAGGTCAGCATTTAAAACATTTAAAGAGCACATGGAGGAAAAGAAATGAGGAGAGAAATAGTTCAAAGTGCTGCTTTTAGCCACAGAGGAGGCTGAAGGAATGTTGCCGACCAAATGAGAATAAATGAAAAGAGCACAACAGCTCGAAACGCTGAGGGTATGATTTGGAGTCGCGGGGTTTGTGTGTTTGAGAGTGGGAGTGTATATTTGTGTGACTCCAAATATCTGTAGAGTACAGGCATTTGGGAACTCTAATATCCATTAAATACAGCGGTTTGCATCATCAAAGAGACTGAAAGTTGTTGTTATTCAGTGACAGTTTCTATCTGAGATGACCTGAGTGACAGTTGTCATTGGACATGTGATTCGGCCATTTTTGTTTCAAAGATAAATAGGTAATTAGTGTTACATGTATGAATGTTATTGTTGTCGTTTTCCCCATGTGCCCTTTTCACCATGACCTAGTTTCTGTTAATCAGTTATCCTTGTCAGGTGTGTCGTTCATTATCTGTGATTGTCTCTTCTTTATTAGTTGCAGTCTGTCTCTCAGTCCTTGCCCATCATTGTATTTGAAATAGTGTGTGTAAACTGCTCCGTGTATTATTCTCTGTGGACATTAAATAATGTTAAATTGTAAGAACGTCTCTCTTAGTGCTTTGCCCTTGCACTACTGTTACAATTAGTAAAGCAGTCACATTTAGAGGGTTAGTTAGTTCACCCAAACTTATTTCATCATTTACTCCCTCATGTCATTTCAAACCTCAGCTGACTGGCTCAAAAACTTGTGTAACACTTTAATAAACTTGCATCAGTTAATGATTTAACATTAATTAACAATATATCTGTAACAGTATTGTTGTAAAAAAAAAAATGCAATTGATATTCCTTTTTTATTTATTTATTTTTTACTTAATAAATATAAGTAAATGCAATTGATATTCCTTTTTTATTTATTTATTTTTTTACTTAATAAATATAAGTAATATATAAGTTTAACATAAGGCCCAAATAGTTATGTCATAATATAAATTGTTTTATTGTTATTATTAATGTAACTAATGTCTTTTGAAAAAAAATTAAATTGAGTTGTTGAAGCTGTGACGTTAAACAGCCCTGTTTGTTGTGATACGTTTGTTCTGTATTTCAGATGGTTGAAATGGTAGCGTTGTCCCCAAAAAGCATGCTGTTGAGAACCTACCCTTGTAAAGCCACCTGATCTGTAAGACAGCTTTTTACGGGTGACACTTCGTCATGCTTCAGGCTGGAGAGCTGTTAGCTGGTCAAGAGCATAGATCAATCCATTGTGTTTTGCGCAGCTAAACAAATGCCCTTGTCGTGCACTCTCCCCAGTGAAAGGAAATAAGGGAGCGGAGATGGAAGAGACAACAGTGAGTCTAGATCGCTCACTACACAATATCATGTGTCACGGACACGCCAGGCTCCATCCTCACGCAGCCCCAGAGTCCTAATCACATGCACCTGCTACCACCACCTGACGGCAATCACCACTCCCATAGCACACAGTAAACCCACACACCACACAGCATTCACTGTCCAAGCTCGTTCCTAACAGGTGGACTATACCTTGGCAAGCTATATCCTTACACGCTACTTACCTGAGTACTTACCCTGAGATACCCGTTGTGTTCTCCTCGCTCTCTGTCCTTCGATCTCCTCTCTGTGTCTCAAGCTGAGGTGTGTGGTTGTGGTCTTCTGTGTGTCCTCCAACGAATCATCGATCCTAGTCGAAGTTATTGACATTACCCTTCATTCCTGTGTGTTAAACAGTGTACATATATTCTACTCGCCTTTAATCACCATCTCTGTTTCTCCTCTGTTGCCTGTAAGAAAAGACTTGTTTAACTTACCTCCTTTGTCGAGTCCGCTTCAGAAAAACCCGATGGCATATGATTACAACCAAGCCTTTTATAAAACTAGATTCTGAGAATAGCCCCCCTTTTGTACTATTATGTACTCTGCATTACTATTAAATTTTGAATAAGTGCACTGAATATGTGCAAGTATATTCATTCATTTCTCTCTCTCTTTACAAAACGATTGTAATTATTAATTGCAACAGTTCTCAGAACTGTTACATGTTGCCCCTTACCTCACAGCCCATTCCACCAATAATCATTGTGTCAAACATTCACACAGACACTGCATATCTGTGTCTTGTTTTTTATACTTTTATTGGAAACACGCCATTTAACCAACACAGTTTCACAAGCAATTCGTACATATTCGTACAAGGTGCCAAATTTGTGCCAATTCGTACTAATTCATACGACCTCACTCCTACGATTTCGTACGATTTGTCTAAAATCACGTGATGGGTATGTTTAGGTGATTCGTACAAATTCATACGAATTGCCATCTCGAAAAATACGTATGACTTAGAATAAATCTTATAAATTCGTACGAGTGAGGTCGTACAAATTCGTATGAATTAGCCACCTCGTAAAATACGTACGAATTGCCGTGAGATCAGGTTGGAAAAGTCACATTTATGAATTACAGAACTTAGTGATGCCATGTAGACAGAGAAGTGGTCCAAAAACTGAGCCCTGAGGCACCCCAGTAGCTTGATGTTGTGACTTGCACACCTCAGCTCTATTCGAAGAGGCAGGAGAACAGGAGATGGCTCTAATGATAGATTAGTTTCTTACAACCACACAGCTTTTCACTCCAAAAGATGTTAAATGATGGACTGGAGTGGTGTGGATTAATGTGATGTTTTTTATCAGCTGTTTGTCATTCTGATGGTAACCATTCACGGCAGAGAATCAAGAGTTGTTATTTTTTGCATCTTTGTAGATGGAGAAACAAACTCATTTACATCTTTGATGGAATAAGAGTACATTTTTATTCTTTGAGTTTTATTTCTAAAAGAACCCCCAACAGGGTATAAAATGGTCATGTCTCGGTCAAACAGGAAAAAAGTATAATAATTGGAAATCATTATTGGTAAAAGTATGTTTATTTCATAAGAAACCACTACAAACAGAGCATAATCAAGATAATCTTTCATATAATATTTTTACCCTTCTACAAAATATTAATAAAATTAATACACACTATCAAATGAACACAATTATCACATTACAAACAGTAAATAAATACTGTGAATAAATAATGAAAATAGCCAGATAAATGATAATTCATAAACCTATGGCGAGCCAAGTAAACCTTCTAGAAAATATGAGTCTAAATAGGCGTCTACTAACACCCACAGTGACCAGCTCTGTGAATTTGATATCACAATTAAATTACAACCTTAACTTAGTCTTATAATGTAACTTCCAAAGACACAGTCACTCAAAGTCATGTAATGATTTTCACTTGGTTTGCATTGTTTTTTCAGTGAGTTGCACTAGCTACTATGAAAATATCACACAGATGGCTTATACACATAATCATAGATTCTACATGAGTTGCATTCTTGCTCAAAAAGTCAGCAGTTCTTCATAGATTTAGTAGAACAGTCATTTTGGTGAATGCCAAATAAATGTGCTAATGAAACTCTGGTAAGAACTAAAGTCATCATGACAAATAGCTCAACACAATGAGATGGCAAGCCTTTTGTGCTACCATGGGTGATCTCATTCGTATTCATAGGTATTAGCAGAAAATGTGCACACATACTTTTTTGTATGTTTAGACACTAAAATGTTGCAATATTAATAATAACAGCAATTGAAATATAAAGGTTTTTACACAGGTACACCAGTTTTATTTTTAGGGGAATCCTCTAACAATTGAGAATACCAGTTTGGTTTTTACATACTGGTAAATGATTGAAAATCCTTTTTTATGTCAAATGCAGTGTCTGCATGGGCCTAATAAAAGTAACCTGAAGCTTTAAAAGGAGCAGTTTACCAAAAAAGGGAATTCTGTCATTATTTACACACCCTGATATTATTTTAACCTGTGTGAATTTCGTTCTACTACACAAAATAAGATGTTTTGAAGAATGTGGACATACTGCCAAAGAAAGAAATCCATACAGGTTTAGATCAACAGTGATTAAATGATGACAAAATTTTCCCTTTAAATCATATGTAGGCTTTCTATGGTTGAATCATAATCATAAGATATAAAATATTACTAATTTATTGATTTGTACAGAATAGAATAAAAACAATATAATTTCAAAAACTGCAAATGTGTTCAACAAATAAATAAATAGGCAACATATTTAATAAATCTTATTTATTATAAAAACAATAGAATCCACCTATTCATTTCTTTAATTCAATAGTTTTTTTATCCTCAGAGGGCTATAAATATGTAAAATCCTGGTTTAAATGCTGTCATTACTTTGATTCTGTACATTTCTGTGTCTATCGAAATCTCAAAATGTGCCAGAAATCTTCTGTGTATGAAAACCTATGAATTCAAATGAAATCATGTTGGTGCTACACAAGCTCACAATGGGCAAAATCGCAATCCCATCAGCAGTAGCATGACGTCGTTATGTCATAATCCAGGTCCACCTCACAAACAACCCGCTTTGGTTTATTAGCTTATTTTAAGTTGAGTTGTAGTCACAGCTCTTTTGAATTACTTTCACCCATCACAATAATCAGCTCTCCTTCAATTCTCTTCTGTGCAATGTTCATTTTGTCACAAAAAGTAATCCGGAGGAGTAGGAGAAGGCGAGGTGCTGGGATGGGAAGGCTGAGTCTCGGATGAACTGATGAGCTTCTCGTATCGAGCTTTGTATGTGTCTCGCTCTCTCAACACGCGAGACAGCTCACACTGCAGCTGTTCCAGCTAGAGGAACCAGAACAGAGAGAACTTTAAATACTAAAATCGTACTTCTAATTGAAATAGTGATAATCTTTTCTTATCTGAATGTAACAGTGCAAGACAGTACAATGCAAGATTCCATTAAGATGTCAGTTGTGACTTTAAAATTTAACCAAATAAAGTCTTGAAATGTGTTCCGGATAGATGAATAAAAGTTATGTTATAATTGTTGTATTGTTATTATAATTGCCTACTCTGTTATAATCAGTGTTGGGGGTCATGCATTACAAGTTAAGCAAGTTACTAATACTTTTTATTTTGCAAGACAGAATCTGTGCTGCTTTTTCAAATCACAGATTCAGTTTTTCTCAAAGTGAATAAAAACAAACTCAGAATGTTATGCAAATCTGTAAAAAGAATTTACTATTAAAACACAAATGTATTAAAACCTATTTTATTAACCAATGCTGACCTTAAATCATACAGTTCAACTATAATAATAAGCAAAAATTATTTTAGATAAAATAATTTTTTGTGTGACTAAGAAAAATTTTTCTTCTCTCACAATCCAGGTGTTCTTTTCCCAAAAGCATCTGGTCGCAAGTTTGGTCATTATGAATAGAGTTCAGTAGAACTAAGGACCAGTTCTGGGGAAAGTTACTTCTAAAAGTAATGCATTACAATATTGCGTTACTTCCTAGAAAAAATAACTAATAACGCTACTTTTTATGGAAAGTAGTTTGTTTTTAATATAAGAAGTTCAATTTATAGCAAATGTAAAAGCACACCAAAAGTGTCACGAATAAACCTCAGGCTGAAAAAAAGTAAATTCACATCTGTAAACTACTGTAGAATACAAAAGAAAGTTCAATAATCTTCAGCATTAAAAAACAACAACAACGAAGCACACTAATTTTTGCTTGTACTGGTAACTGGAGCATCAAAGGTCAGCAGCAAAGACATCGGTTACCAAAAATGAGATTAGATACATTTGTGTTTTTTAATTATTGCAGGTTTGCAGAGTTTATTTTGATTCATTTTGATGAATAGTTTTTTGAGAGTTAGATGAATTAAAGCACACTGTATTCACACACTGCGCACAATGTCTCTTTATTTCTGATTTCTCCCAACATGTCAGGAGTAAGGAGACTTATCTGTTTATATATAAGAAAACAAAGTAACTGGCATTACGTTTTTGAAAAAGTAACTCAGTTATATTACTCTATTAGTAATGCTTTACTTTACTAGTTACTTGGAAAAAATAATACTATTTTGTAACTTGCATTACTTGTAATGTGTTACCTCCAACACTGCTAAAGACAGTAGTTAACCATGGGAAATTCATCCAAAAATGGCAGCAGAACTAAACGATTTGTAATGTATTACTTTATGGTACTTCAAAGTTACTTTGAGTCAACACAATATTGTAATCCATCCCCAAAACTGGTTATAATTGACTTTTGTTGTTCATGATTGTATTTGTCTCAGTTCTGTAATAATTCAGAGCTTGATGTGTGTGTGTAGTGTACCTGCTGTGTGAGGATGTGTTTCTCGGACTCGAGCGCGTGCCTGTGCTGGAGTCGTTTGTAACGGCAGGACTGGGCGTAACCGCGGTTCTTCAACGTCCGTCTTTTCTGTTTCAAACGAACCACCTCATCTTTGCTTACCCCACGCAAATGTCTGTTCAGCTCTCGCACTGACAGACTTACCAACTGTTCATCGGAAAAACGCTCATCCACCCCGCACTGAAAGAGAAAGAGACAATAAGAGGTAAGTCTGAGAGATTTGTTACGGAATGGAAACAAAGTGTGATAATGACAATCAAAGCTTTATCAAACACTCACATGGACAAAACGGATAAATGATGAGCATACAGTTTTTTGAAGTGTCTGATGTAATAAACAATCAAATTAAAACAGCATAGTTATATAACGTTATTGTAGAAGTATTATTTATTTAGTGTAGTTGTCGCTTTTGTTGTGCTGATAGAATTGTATTCAATACAGTTGATGTAAAAAAAAATTAAACACCATGATAATAATCACAACAGCACTAAAACAAACAAATATACAAACAAACAAAAAAACACTGCAATTTTGTTACTACATAAATTATGTACATAGACTCACACTACACTAGGCACTGGCATCAATATATTGTCAGGCTGACGTTGGAAAGGATTTTTGTTGAAAATGAAAATTGGGTGGACGTCAGTATTTGACGTTGACTTAATATTGGAATTTGGTTACACAACCTAACAACACAACAAAATATCAACATCAGTTGATGTTAACATTAATTAATTAATTAATTAATTGAACATTAATTAAACATTGACATTAGACTTTTGGTCACATGACGTCGCAACAGAAATGAAACCAAATATCAATGTCCTATGACAGGGCTTCTCAATCCTGGTCCTGGAGGTCCGGTGTCCTGCAAAGTTTTGCTCCAACCTTGATTAATCTCACCTGCC
>JAUCNO010000152.1:1560535-1586343 GCA_032353835.1 Enteromius viviparus
AGTTTAATTCTCGTCATTATACATTACCATTACTCTGTTCTTCTATTTGATAATGTTCAGTGCTTTGCTACAATCTGAATTGTTAAAAGCGCTATATAAATAAAAGTGACTTGACTTGACTTGACACACTCTATCTCAAGGTTTGATGCTATTGATGTGTTGCCATATTTGATTTAGGTTTTGCATGAGCTAATCAATAAATTACCAATTAAATGTCACTCTCTGTTTGCATTTATTGACAAGACTTGAATTAAACACTTTAACCCTAAGGTGTAAGGTCTAAGGTGGACATGTTTTGATATTTGTGCTTTTATCAGCTACTTGGAACATATTATTGACTAACATGTATCTTATCTTGTAATCAGGACAAACTGTTCTACAATATTTTGTGACCAAGATGAATGCACGTTTGCATTTTTTAAAAATATATATATATATGCATGGTTAGTAAGTTTTATGAAAATAAAAGTAGCTGAAGGCCATGAAAGCCATCCTGAATAGTCCTGCACAGTACTGTGAGTAACCAGTCTATTAGGCTAGAATATTTATTTCAGAATGATGAGAAAATCATACAACTTACTTTTTCAGAGAAAACAATATATTGATTTAAATTTTAAAAGACATGTTTTGAGACTGAAAGCCTGTATGTGAGGGAGTAATAATGTTCTTTGATTCTCATCTGAAGTGACAAAGACCCCTCCCCTAATGGCCCATTAATAACTGTCACTGAGGCAGGTAAGAAAGAATGTGAGGAGATTGAGAAAAAAAAAAACGTTTTTTGAAATTATTTGCATTTTATTTACAACACAGTAAAATTAAAATATATATAATTGTAATGATTGTTCAGAATCGGATGGATCCATTTGCAGGCTTTTATTCAAAGACGTGGCCGTACAGGCGTGGGTCAAAACACAGGCAAACAACAGCAATAAGGATAATCTAAAAACTCACATTAAATGAACGGGCAGAACGTCGGGCAGGCGGCCTGGTCCATGAAAACAGTCCAATTCAACACAATAATCCAACAGGGAAAAATGCTCAGAAATGACAGCTAGGCAAATCAAAACGTTGCATCGTTAAATCGTCCAGCAGGCGTTTAAATAGGCCGCCGAATGGCGGGAGTTCGGGACGGAAGCGTCCAAGGTACATAAGTGTAAAAGGTCCGGGTAGGAACTAAAATTCCGGCGAAGGTTCCCACTCCTGGCTTCCGGAGGGAGCCACAGAGGTGCGGCTTGTGACAATAATAAAGGTCAAAGACACATTATTGAGCACACTGATCTAACTACAGACATGTGAACAGACTCAGAGTCAATCCTGAAAACAGATTTTGTTCAACAAGTGAAACCTCTGCTTTATACCTGATATTTAAGTGTTTGCTGCTTCTTCTTTTTTTTAAAGATAAATAAAGCTTGTTTTACCATAGAAAATCAGTGTGGTTAAACATCCAATGCCGATACAACACTCCTACTGGTGAACAGCTCAAAGAGACTCAGTTTGAGAAGACAGGACTTTAGGCTATACCCTACAAATGCAAAAAATACATAAATAAACAAATAAAAAAATAAGAATAATACAAAATTAATTGCAAATAAATTGCATTCAAGATAAATATATATATATATTTTATTTACTTAATATATACTTAATATTTGTTTGCATAGTATTTATTATGTATATATTAAAACCAAATTTGTGCTAATTGGTATGACCTCACTCGTACAATTTTGTACGATTTGTCTAAAACCCAGTGACAGGTTAGGTTTGGGTCATTCACACAAATGCATATTAATTGGCAACTCGTAAAATACGTACGATTTCGAAGAATTTATATGAATTAGCCACCTCGTAAAATATATATGGATTACCGTGAGATCATGTTGATTAAAACACATATACAGTATATATTTCAAAAGTATGTAAATGCATTTATATTTTTATTTTCTTATATTTGATATTATATATAAATTTGATATATAAACATAGCATATACATGCATGTGTGTGTGTGTTTATATATATTGTGCACAATTTTACATAAACATTACGTTACATTACATTAAATTACTAGTTCTTCAAACTTTGTAAGCACTGTGGTGGAGAGCAATTTAGCATGAACACATACTTGTTTGTAAATATCACATGTCTACCAACCAAGGAACAGTTTGCATTTGTCTGTTACCACGTTGTTTTGTAGGTACTCCACATTTACAGTGTAATTAGTTGTCATACACAGATAGTGTAAGTGACCGTTTTTACCCACACTTGTCTATACTGTATGTACAAACTAATTACCATGCAAGTACGACTGTTAAGTACAGCCATGTTTCTTTTTGTGTACATACACTTTGTGTTATTACTCATTTGCATGTACAGTTGGTACAAAATATTTACCATACATGCGGGAATAAAACAGTACAATCATTTTTCAGATACCCAATGCCCGCATCTCAAAATCTAATTAGCAACCAATGAAAAAAATGCATCCTACTTTTTCCTCCTTTCTTTTTTTCTTCAACAGTCATGTTTTCTGACTGGAGTTTTCTTTTGCCTCTACAAATCAATAGAAGCCTTTGTATAAAACTTAGAAAACAGGTTGTGTCAACAGTCCCAAACAAATCAGCACTAAGGCTTCTCCTATTCATTGTGAAGTGTGTTCTGCTGTAATCCAAATGAAATAATCCAGTCCCTGAGCTGTTAGGGCAGTGGTAGAGAGCAGGGAAGGCATTGAGGTACAAACAGTAGCTCTAGTCGGGACTGTAGCCCAGTGACACTGTGGTCAATTAAACCAAACCACAGCGTCCCAGGCTGCCGTGCAAAGATCCCAGCTCACATCACAACCCTCCTTCAACAGAGCCAAAGGCAAAAAAGAAAAGAAAGAAGAAAAAATGGTGCAGTGTATAACAAAAAAGCTCTAAGGTATAAAAGCAGACAACCTACAGTATATTGTCTTTACCATATAACGTTGTCTATATACCATGTCAATTGTGTAATTTTTCCCTAATTTAATAGCATAGCACTGTAGGAATTGCTGTATCGCTGCTGTACTGTTATTTTGGGATTTGACTTAAGTATGACAAAAGATCCAAACAATTTCACTTCTACCTCTTTGCTGCTTCACTGCTTTTATCTGCATCGCCAATGACATTTCATTTGTATCGTTTAAATCAGTAAGGAGTATAGTCTTTGAACCTTCGCTTTAATGCGCTCCATATTTGAAGAATTTCAGATTTGTAATTAAGATATCACTGATCATGTGGAAGTGGAAGTTTTGCAGTCCTTTTTTTGCTCATGTGTAAAGAGATACGCAGTGCATCAATAACTCTGCAAATAAGCGTTTCGCTGACCAGCTTGTTGTCTCGCGGTATAATGAATTGGTTTCACACTCTCTCGGGTCCCGGAAACAAGCAAAACAAACCGCATACTGTTTCCTTGCAGGACTTACGTTAGTTTCACCACAAGAGTTTCCAGGATACAAGGTCTCAGAGATGAAAATCAATGTGTGCTCAGGCCCAGGATGGCTACCTTTTCTAGAGGTTACATTATTATCGATACAACAAACAACATGAGCCAGGGTCTCCACTTACTGCTGGATTGCCTTTTATAAATGCTACCTTCATGTGGCCATCAAATGTGATGAAATGTGCTCTGTGAGAAACAAGTGATGCTAAAAGGGATAGTTCACACACACACACACACACACAAAAGGAAAGGGAATTCTGTAATTGTTTACCCATCATCACAAATTACTTTCTTTGAGGAAAACAAGATAAGTTTTCAAGCAGAATGTTTGAGCTGCTCATTCATACTCAAAACAGAAGGTTTTGTTGGTTATTTTGTATGTAATACAGGTGCAACATTTCTACTAACCCCAACATAAACTTAAAAGTATTTTAATGAATTAGTGGCTTCTAAAAATCTCACAATGTACATTGTATGAACTCATATAAAATATCTACATTGTAATATACAGTAGTTGCATTACTGTGTGAGATTGCCTTGGAAAATCTTGCACTCCTTTTCTTTAGCATATTTGCAACGGCAATTCCAGAAAAGTTTTGATGCTTTGTAAAATGCTATAATAACTTGATTTCAGTTAGTAAATATACACATTTTGATAACTGCAGTGCACTCCAATAAAGTTGGGTCAGAGGCTTGTTTAACACTGTGTCATATCAACCTTCCTTTTAATTACGTTTTAATAATTTGGTATTAAATATGCAAATTTTTAAAGTTTTGCAAGCAAAATTGTTGCCTACTCTCATTTGATGCAAGACTTCATCTGCTCAACAGTCCATAGATATTGTTGTCTGATTGTCTTTTTTTTTGATACCATACATTTTCAATAGGATGCATATCTTTTGGGTATTCAGTCACAGCCACAAATCACTACAAAACCACACTGTTGTATTACATGCAGAATAAGACATTGTCTTAATACCATTGACCTCCCGTGAACATCTCTGTGTACATTAATGGTGCTTTCACACATCTGATGTCACCCCCATACCATGACAAACGTTTGCATTTGCACCTGAGCCCATGTGGCTATATTTAAAACCACAGAATTACATTTTTGTCTTTGAGAAATGTGATTTTGATTTGGTCGTCACTTTTCTCATGAAAATTGTCACAAAGACGTAAGCAATGAAGGTCTCTCCATATAAACTCAATCATGGTACTCATGATTACCAATTCACCTGCTTATTGTATTTCAAAACAGTTGAAATAGCTTTTCCCCTCTGTCTCAATTTTTGTGAAGGCATCAAAATAATAAAAGAAAGTGTTCAAAAAGCACAATTTCCAATCTAGAGCAGTCTACTTTGCACTTTGTTTATTCCCAGAACTCCCTGAGAGCTCTAAAGCCGACTTTAAAGTAGTCTTGTGAATTTGAACATGTATGTTGCAGTGGGAGTCAGAAAAGGTTTTGGTGTTTGTTTACAAACCGCAAAGAGTCTTCAGTCACAACTGTGCAATAGAATTTTCGATTTCTTCATAGCTACCAACGGTCTCTGGACTCCACCTCATCCTCTCCCAGTAGACCTCGGAGTGCGGGTGAACACAAGCTCCTGCTCCTGTCAGGGGGCAATGGATGAGGAGCTTTTCCACCTCTAATTGCCTACTTTTTCAAGGCCAACCAATGAACAAGTACAGGGGCAATCATGCAGGAACAACCAAAAACTATGAGTATATAGGTTCCAATGTGCACACACAGGACTATACACACATCTCTAGACATTTGCAAACAGACACAATCCAAAATTAGGTATACTTTGCCTCAAGTCTGCAGCCAGAGCATTGCCAATTCCACAGATATAAATGTCTTATGGGGATCAGGCATTGACCTTGAACGCATATCTCTCATTTTCAATTTCTTGCTCACTTTGCTGCCCTTCAAATAAAGCCTGGAATAACTTATGCTTTTCATTTGTAATGAAGAATATAAGCACTCTGCTGATCTTACAGACCTCTGGTGTGAATGTGCTTTGCCAGATAAAAAAATGAGGTGATCGCTTTTAATATATTAAGATATTGAACGTCTGAAAAACATATTCATGCTATAACTTTCTTGTGAATTCACTCGTTAGAGTGATTATTAGCAGTATATTATGTAGTTATTAATTTCATCTCTGAACTTGATGGACAGTGTGTGTCATGTTGAACGCAGCTGAAATGAATATGTTTTGAGCCATCAAATGCTGAAAAGAATTAACTTTGTTTATGAGCTCTAAGCAGCAATAGTGATGACATTTTCCCTGTTTTCAATAGTAAATGCACAGGGGCCGATTAGAGAGTCATGAAGCAGCACTTACATAAGCACTGCAATTGAAATCCACTTAGGAGGAAGATGTCTGGTCAGTGGTTTTAAGCAGTTATGGTGCTCTAAACCAAGCGTTCTAGAGGCACATTAGATTACTGTCTGATTACTGTGGTGCCTGTCTGTTATACTTGATTGATGTACACGAAGGCGTGTGGTCTCACACAACAGATTTTTAACTACTGTGTCAACAGACTTGTCTTGTTTCTTGTCCTGCACAAGCTTGCCTTGGCCATGCAGAGAGGAAGAGGCCTTCTGAGGTCTATTTTATTCCCCCCAGTATGAAGTACTGTTTGTAGAAAGGAAAGGTTGGTTATTTGAAGTACCATTGAAGCCAATAAATAACTGTCCACACAAATGGCTCAAGCAAAACTACTAAAAGCACCAACCTTATCAACTAGTGTTAATAGATCTTTCTCTAATAGGCTAAATTTAGCAGGAGTGTACTTTATGAATAACCTTCCTAGCTGCATATTCCTGAATGCAACCCTAGTGTGTAAATTATGGCAATGTAATAAGGTCATGGGTTTGATTTCCAGGGAATAAATAGATGGATAATATTAATATCCCAAATTCACTGCAAAGTGCCCAGGCAAATTAAGACATGTAAATTATAAAACATGATAAAAAGTTTCTTGACTCTAGAATACTTCATAAAGTCAGCCATTTAGCCTGATTGTTTGCTTTAGAGGGGAGCAGGGGAGCAGTTTTTAATCCAAAGAATATTTTAATGCAGATATTTTTTTATTGGTTTTAGTATATGATCATACCAAGATAATCATCTATTAACCCTCTGGGCCTTTTCATCTGTGGGAATAATAACTAATTAATTAATACAAAAATAATTCAGTGACCACTGCTTTACACCATTAAGTGGGGCATGTTGTCACACGACAATTATGCAGTTAGACAGCCTTAGAAGGTTTTATGTTTAATTTAAGCAGTAAAATTGTATTTGGAAAACCACAAACTCTATTCTTAAAACAGCAAAATATAAACCTTTATAGTTGCCAAGATACAGAACTTCTGTCATCTTTCCTGTGTGACAACCATCTGCCAAAGCTCAAGATGTGGGCAGAATCTCTTCTACATGCAACCTTTGCCAACAACACAAAAAAATCATCAAAATATAAAAGTCATTTGATGATCTGTGAGACAAGCTCTGTCCGGCCTTCACTTTAGAACACTTTATCAAATGTAGATATAAAAACTACCCGACTAGATAAGAAATCAATCAGTGATGAAGTCTCCTCTCTACTTGCAAAAATCATTAATAAAGTCAAATGTATTTTCTCGTGAACTGTTCTGTAATCCTGCCCAGTCAACTAGATTAGTGTGTGCGCTGTATAAGTTTTTTTTTTGTCTGTTTGTTTTTTTCTCAGCAGTTATTTGGAAGGGAATAGATACAGCTCACCTTGCCCAAATAGTTAATTGACTGTCCAGCTGGGTATTTTATCACACTGCTTGCTGTTCAGCTCTTGCCCATAGTTTTAGAGTACTCTTTCAATCTCAGAGGTAATAAAAATGGCACTCACCCCTTCCAACAATCAATTACCCAAAGACACAGAAAGTTGTGAGATTTACCATTCTCAGATCTCCTCATAAACCCGCTGTAAAGGCTGTGCACAGAGCTGATGATTCAGTCTTCATTCGACCACAAAGCTGAGAGACAATATTGGCTGATTAAGTAGATGAAATAGTTAGCTTTTTGAAAGGGAACGGCTGTGAAAGAGGCAATGATATCTCACTCCCATTACCCGTGGAGGAGAACGGCCTCTAATAAAAAGGACTCTTGCATTTATATAGTCCCATTAGTTGTTCCTCAATTAGACTTCTTGGAGAAGTACACTATATACTGCTCTTGTGCTGTAATTTTGCATTCCATAAAGCACGCCACTAACGAGCATACCGTTTTTTTGTTTTGTTTTCTTTGCATTTCTCACATAACTAACGCTCTAATCTTTGTTACATTTCCACTTACCTGGAGCAGGGTTGTGTAAAATAGGTTGAAGCTCACTACCCTTTATTTGCCACCTTATTCTGCATGTAAATGATAAGAGATCGAAAACCAGGATCCTCCGAGAATAAAGCAGTTGGTATCTGGTGGCCCATGTAATTGAGGAGGATATTATAACCGCTTAACAACCTTCTCAATCACACAGACATCTAATTCATCTAATCCATCCACAGGCTCCAGTTGTTTCAATGGAACATTCTTCCTGAAATGGTATACAAAGACACAGGGCTCCCACTTTATTAATTTAAATGAGATTGACGGTTAAGGGTATTCCACATGATTCACACCAGTGTTGCCAAATGCATTGAAATCTATGGAGCAAAGCCCCGTCTACAAAATTGCACACCAAAGAATTACAGCAGAGCCAAATGTTTTGATTAAGAAGGAAATTATAAACGTTGAGTGCACAATTCTTTAGAAACTGCAAATGAAGAGCAGACATAAAATTTGTCAGAAAATAGGCTGCATATTTATCCACTTAAGCAAAAGGTTTTGCAACCAAACTGCATTTCCAATATCAAGTAGCATACTGGAGTGCTTTTGTAGAGCTAAAATCACTGTAAGTGATGACACCACTTCACATATTGAATTTACAAATGACTGCACCAACTCTCACTGTAAAAAAAAGGGGGATGAGAAAAGGAAATAATGTGAAATAAAAATGTAAAATACTGTTACTGTCTATTTCATTTGTTTTGGTTTTGTCCTGGCGTGTTTGGTGCTTTTATTTTTATTTTTTTTTTACTTTTTTCAAAGGTCTTAAAGCCTGATCACAGTCACTCAGCATCAATCATTATTGTTGGGTATGACCCTTGCCAAAAAGGCCAACTATACTGTTTATTCCAAGCTGTATTGGTAACCTGGGTTTCCTCACAGAATCTTACAGTACGTAAAACAAGGATATTTTATGCTTCACATTTGCACCATGCATTTGTGTACGCATAAAACTGGACTGTTGCATAAAACATTTGCAAACAAGCACCATTTCCATTCAACATTTCAAAGAGAACAAAATTGTAATACTTGCAGTACTTCAAAATGTACTGCAATTAAAATAGGGTAATGGAAATAAAGTCAGAAGCAACCTCAGAAGCAAAACATAACAATTTCCCCATTACTTCAGGGTGAAGGCCAAAAAATCTAAAACATTTGAAAAAAGTGAAACATCCAGTGATTCAGTTTTATCCCAAATAAACATACAATATGATCTAACTGCAACTTTTTAACCAGTAAGAAGGAAATTCAACTTCAACAAGCATTTACACAAATGCAAGTGCCCTGAAGCCTTGACATCAGTTATGTAAAAGGCCCTTGAGATGTTTATCATTACTAAATTACAAAGGAAATCTTGGCTTATATTCAAATTTTTATTATATTTTTTGGTGTGATACTCTGAAAAAAATCTTAAAGATTGTGAATAGGCCTCGTAAAACGTTTTATCAAAGCAATTTAAAAAGTAGAGAAGAGTTGTTAAGAGTTGCACAAGCACTAAAACCAGCTTTTACATCCCCATTCAATTCTCCCAGTGTAAAACTCAAAAACTTTTAGTGGCTCGAATCCTTCAGGAGATCAAATCCTTTAGTTCCTACCCTGTTTAATGACAAAGTCGACCGGTGCGCAGGGACCCGGCCAAAGACAGAGGCGAAGGGAGTGGAATTACACTTCTTCGAAAAGAGCGGGGGCTCCTGACTCCAGGCCCTGGGATTGATGGATCAGAGATGTTCATTCATCACTCACTGTGTTCTGCCAACTACAGGAAATCATTGAGAGCAGCTTGCGTTCGGGTCAGCACTTCTGTGGACCGGGATGACACAATTCATCAAGTGGAGGGACCCACAAGTTATAGGTCAGCAAGGCATTGTTTCAGCATGAGAGAGGAATCAGTATCTAGCTCTGAAATGGAGGTGTTCCCCTGTGATGTGTTCATAAAAGCAGCGAATGAGCTTGTCCTTGACCAGGCTCGAGAGTTATGGCCTTTATCTGTGTAAAGACAACCACAGACATATTATACTCATCAGATGTGTTTTTGGGGATATCGATGTTGATTAACTGAATGAAAGAGCGTTGTGCCGTGGAGTTTTATTTAGTAGCATACTGTCCCTTTTATTAAAGCAATATCACACACTAATATACATTCTTACTTGAAATGATATTACTTTCATCCACCTTTTTTTTTTTTTTTTTTAGTGTGGAAGCAAGTTATTGCCTGAGAGACTGTGACCGCATGGGTGAGACATTTTTCTGGTGATGTATCCAGTTGTATCCAGCAACTCGCATTAAAAAGCCCAACTGATAATCATATACTGATTATTCTCATCTCTAGAGGAGGCCTACACTGATTATTTAGTAATGCACTGCTACCCTGTTGAAACATGGCAGCTGGTTTAAGCTGGTCATCAGTTGGTCATGAACTGGTTTAAGATGGTTCTGGGCAGGAGTTAGCTGCGCAGGACAGGCACATGACTAGCTTACACCAGCTCATAACCAACTTAAAATAATATAGAATTATACATTAGGACCGATATTTAATTTTATTACTTTCAAAATATTAATACACAGATTAAAAGTTGCTTTTCAGGGCTGCTTTTCCCGAAAGTATCATAAGAAACCTTTGCCATCTCTTTCAATTAGCTTGGGTGTGCATTGCTTTTGGGAAACACAGCAGAGAACAATGCCCAACAGAGGACATAAAGACATTATATCGATCCATTAGATTGAGTTTTTTCTCAATCTAATGAGAGCTTAGCATAATAGTGTGCATGGCAATGTTAAGTACAGTAATGCTGCTTTTATGTATTATATTATATCATTTATTTTATTATATTAGGGGCTGAATATTGTTTTGCACATAATTTCAAATGTTCTCAGAACCCATGCCATCACAAAACAGTAATTTCAACACACACATCTCATTTATACAACACAGATGAAACAAAACCCTCATATGAAAAATAACAAAAAATAAAGAAAGAAAGAAATAAAGGGGAAAAAAAAATTCACAAAATACACTTACTATGTATTACATTTGTTGAAAACATAATCAAAATAAGTCTAAAATGTTAAATAATAAGATAAATTAGGGATAAAGGAAAGATTTTCAAAAGCACATGCAAATAATATAATATTTAAAAAGTTGTAATTACAGTTTGTTTTGTTTGTTTGTTTTTTACAGAAAAAAAAAAAAATCATACATACAAATGCAGACACACACTGGCACACACACATTAAAAAAGGGTAAATACAGAAGCATGTCCCTGTCCTGCTGTACTGCAATGCAAGGAAGGCATTTGTTTTTAAATAGCAGCTTCATATTCCAAAAGTTAGAATTGGATTGCTTAAATTGTATATACATTATAGTAATTCATTGCACAAAAATATTGCTATACTTGCCATAAGTCATGTTATATTTTGTGCAATGACTTACTATAATTCCAAACAAAATAACAAAAGAATCATCATATTGCCAAACAGCACATGGTGGAAGTGGTGTTTCATTTCTGAAAGAATGCACATATAAATTATATGCATATTCAGTTCCTGCATAACGCACTAATGCAATATGCATTTACTTATCGTGCACATTGTTTTACAGCTTTTTCTTCACATATTTGTGTGAAGTGCTAATAATATATGACTCCAGATAAAAGCTCAATTGTACAATAACACAATAATACAATGGTACAAAGTGGGCAGATTGTTAAAGAATAATTACAAATCTGTAATGCTGAAGCACTTAAACTGAAAGAACATGCCTATTTTCAGAGATTTCTATCATATGCCCATGTATACAATGTTTTGTCGTGGATGTCAAACAATGCCATGCAGTCAGGAGATATGAAAACAGATTTAGATGACGTAAAACAAATGAGTCATTCAGCATCTGATGTTTACAAGAAAGTTTTGGCTTTCGTGTGCAGATGGTGCTGTGACTGTCTTTGAGGTTAGAGGAAATCACTTTGAACATTCTCCTAGCAGATGTCAGACACTTTATCTATCTCATGTGGCCTTTATTAGATACATCATCAGTGATGACCTTATAAATCATGAGGTTATAACAAATGATTCAGAACACCAGTCAACAGTTTAGCTCCTTCACAAATATGACGACTATTTAATTAACTAACTGTGATGCAAAGATATGGATGAGTTATTATTAAAGGTTTTGCTCTTGTGTGTTCCTGACAGATTTTCTGACAGAATACATATTCATTTAGATCAAGAGTTCAAACACATTTGTTTCAGTATATGTGAACCCCTTTAAAAAAAAATAAAAAAAAAAATAAATAAACAAGTGCCATCAAACAATTAATAACGATTAATCACATCCATATTGCATACAGTGTAGATACATGTATGTGTGTTTGTGTTTAAGAAAAATATGTGTATGCATTTATATATTATATAAATACAAATATTAATATATAAATGTGCAATCATGCAAATATTTTTTTAAATATATACTGTATGTGTATGTATGTATATTTTCATAACAAATATACACATTGTACATACATATGTAATTTAAACAAAACAATTTGATTGCAAATAATCTTAATTATTGTTTGATAGCTCATTACTATAATAATAATAATAATACCTTTTTTTAATGGAATTATTAAAATATGATGCCACAGTAACAGTCTCCTCTGGCCTAAGTGCCTTGGGCATATTGTCCTCTTTTTCTTGGCTATCTTTGATGATTGCTGTTGCCAGTGTGCAGCATGTAAATCAATAATTTATGACGGATTACCTTATGACTTGAAGGTTGTAATTGCAATTTAAGCTGGTTCTTAATATTACAATGACTCATAATGTATTTTGAGTCTCTAATTTTGCTTTGGCAAGCAGCAGTCAGTAAATAAACAAGTGATATGGATAAGCAAATAAATACTTTTTTTTTTTTAATGGAGATGATGCTATCTTTACTTCTGCAAATGTTTGTGGCTGTGTCTGGGTAGGTATGTCTGCACATGCTCACGCGTGGTGCTACGTTTCTTGTCTGTTTCTGACATTAAGACATGTTTTGCATCATTTCAAAAATGCCTTGATACTTAAAAATATATTTTTATTATACTGTATATTGGAGCTACTTGCGCCTCCTAGTGGCGTATTATGATTAGAACATCTGCTTTTCTAAATTCTTTACTTTAATTACAGAAACAACACAGACATCTTCTATTGTTTGTTTACTCTTATTTTATTTCTTAATGTGTTACAAATTAATGTTTAATCCATTGCGCATGAATCAAAAAAAAAAAAACGTATTTTAAATAATACATCGAAGATTACAGTACCATACGTAAATTAAACAAAAAGCCATAAATGCCTATCTTAAAACTAGCATGAAATACATTTAAGATATCAGGACGAGTTAGAACATGCACAGCAAGAGTTCAGCAGTTTATCGAATGGATGGAAAAAAGTCAGATACACACATTTAAATAAATAAATAAATAAAAGATCATCAATTTTTATCTTGATATATATTTTATTTATCAAAAACTGATAAATTAATGTATATAAATGGTAATAGCCTGCCATTAAAAAAAGGTTACGAAGTAGGAAAGGAAACCATCTACTCACTCAAGAGCGGTGACGTCGGTATTCCACGCAGAGCTCACACACTCTCTCATCCAGCACACACACATACAGGCGCGCGCTCCTGGTGGGAGTGAGTGAGCAAGCGCGGAGTCCATCTCTCTCACTCTGAAGCTCGCTCGCGAAGCGCTCAGTTATCCCGCGCATCACGCACCGTCAAGTTGACTGTAGCCATGCAGGATCACAGGCGTGAAGTTGCTTTCGTGTGAATATCGCTCGCGCTGCAGGTGAAAGGGGACAATTTAAGCTCCGAGACTCAGAACTGTGCCTCGGATGCGCTTTAATCCGCTGCGCGAATGCTCGCTCATTAGTCCGGGATTTCACTATCATGCGAGGGACGACGATGCGTTCGGTCCAGCAGCGGTCACCGTGCGCTCGGTGATGGATGTCTTCTCTATTCCGCCTTTTGGGGTCAATGGAGAGCTGCGCGCTTCTGTGCGCCTTTTGAAACCTTTTTTGGGGCTGTGCATGCCTGTTTTGAGATTTGCACATTAATGTTGGGGCTTTCGGCATTACTGGTGTAAAAATGCTGAACAACATTCTCTTGCTGAGTGTTTTAACAGTGACCAGTTTCCTTTCAAAGACAGACAGCCGCAAAACTTCCAAAGACATTTGCAAGAACCGGTGCTCCTGCGAGGAAAAGGAAAATGCGTTGAATATCAATTGTGAAAACAAGGGTTTTACCACGGTCAGTCATTTCCAGCCTCCGCAAAACAAAATCAGCCAGCTGTTTCTGAATGGAAACTTTCTCACCAAGATAAGCCCGAATGAATTCCTCAATTATGGTAATGTAACGTCTCTTCATTTGGGTAACAATGGCTTGCAGGAGATCAAAACGGGGGCATTCAACGGTTTAAAAAACTTGAAGCGTCTGCATCTTAATAATAATAACTTGGAGATCATAAGAGAGGACACTTTTTTTGGTTTGGAGAGTTTGGAGTATTTGCAAGCTGATTATAATTATATTAGTGCCATAGAGGCTGGGGCTTTCAACAAACTGAATAAACTCAAAGTCCTGATACTCAACGACAACCTTTTGCTCTCTCTACCTAACAACATATTCCGCTTTGTCATGTTGACACATTTGGATTTAAGGGGAAACCGACTGAAGATGATGCCGTTTGCTGGCGTTCTAGAGCATATAGGTGGAATAATGGAGATTCAGCTGGAAGAGAACCCGTGGAATTGCACTTGTGATCTGATACCCCTGAAAGCTTGGCTGGATACGATTTCAGTCTTCGTGGGGGATATCGTCTGTGAGACGCCGTTCAGGCTGCATGGTAAAGACGTCACGCAGCTGATCAAGCAAGACCTTTGCCCCAGGCGCAATCCTGGAGATGCAAGTCATCGCGCCATGCAGCCACCGTCTGATTCACAGTACCAGGGTCCGTCTCCAACCCTGCGGCCTCGAGTCACCCCGACAAGAGCCCCCAAGGCCTCCCGTCCCCCCAAAATGAGATACCGCCCCACACCGCGTGTCACATCCAGCAGAGATAAACATGTATTCGGGCCTATCATGGTGTATCAGACGCGCTCGCCGGTTCCCATGACCTGTCCCAGCGTCTGCGTGTGCACGTCGCAAAATCCTGACAGTGGATTAAATATCAATTGTCAGGAGAGGAAGCTTCAGAACATCTCCGAACTTCAACCCAAACCGTCGTATCCAAAGAAGCTGCATTTAACCGGCAACTATTTGCAAACCATATACAGAATGGATCTGACAGAGTACAGCTCTCTTGAGCTCCTGCACTTAGGGAATAACAGAATAGCAATCATTCAGGATGGCGCCTTTGAGAATCTCACAAGTCTACGGAGGCTCTATCTGAACGGCAACTACATAGAAAGCTTGTCCCAGTCGTTATTCGCTGGGCTGCAGAGCTTGCAATATCTCTACCTGGAATACAACATCATTAAAGAGATTTTACCCCACACCTTCAACTCGCTGCACAATCTGCAGCTATTGTTCCTTAATAATAACCTGCTAAGATCCCTTCCTGACAACGTGTTTGGAGGTACCATGCTGACAAGGCTTAATCTCCGAAACAACCATTTTTCCCATCTCCCAGTGCGCGGGGTGCTGGACCAGCTCTCTGCCTTTATTCAGATTGACCTCCAGGAGAATCCGTGGGACTGCACCTGCGACATTGTGGAGCTTAAGAACTGGATGGAGCTGTCCAGCACCAGCGTGGTGGTGAATGAGATCACGTGTGACTCACCCTCCAAGCATGCAGGTCGGCTCTTGCGCTCGCTCCGTAACGATGCCATCTGCCCTGAGACTGATGAGGTTCCTGTGACTAAAGCCCCCACTGTCATGAGCTCGAGCACCGAGGCGACCCCTTCCTCTGCCGTAACCCCTACAGACAGAATGCCTGAAATGCCTCCAGAGGTGCCCTTGTCCGTTCTCATCCTAGGCCTGCTCGTTGTGTTCATTCTGTCCGTGTGCTTCGGGGCAGGATTGTTCGTGTTCGTCCTCAAACGGCGCAAGGGAGTGGAGAACGTTCCCTCGGGCACCAATAACCATTTGGACTTGAACTCCTTCCAAGTACAGTACGGCTCGTACAACGCGGATGCCAGCGTGGACAAAAGCGACAACCACGTGTATAACTACATCCCTCCGCCCGTGGGTCAGATGTGTCAGAATCCCATCTACATGCAGAAAGAGAACGAGCAGGTGGCCTACTATAGGAACCTGAAGGAACTGAGCTTCAGTGCTCTTGACCCCAAGAAGGAGGAGCTTGATCGAAGCCCAGCTTTCACCATAAGCACAGTGGAGTTCATTGACAAGCAGCCGTGCACCAACCGCGAGCCGGAACTGCTCTACCAGAACATTGTAGAGAGAGCGAAGGATCTGCCCCAGTCCGGGCCACTCAGCTATAACTTTTGCACTTTACCCAAAAAGTCTTTCATCCCCCCCTATGAGACCACCCGGCGACACAACCAGGATCGATTAAACAAAACCGTGCTCTATGGGACCCCCAGAAAATATGCTGCACAGTCCAAAAACGAGCATCCTTTGCTATCCAACAAGCTGAAAACCGAGCCGGACTACCTCGAAGTTCTAGAGAAACAAACTGCGATGAGTCAGTTGTAAGATGGAGTCCCTGTAAACCTGTATCATCTGTGTATTCAACCACAAGAGACAATAATAACACCATCACAGACCTAAGCCTTCCATCTTCTTTTAGAGGCTGTATACATACCCGCAATTTAAAGATGATATATTATTTTCTCTAAGATTTAAATTATTTCTTCTACTTGAAACGTAAAAGACTGTAGCAGTTCTCGCAAGAATATGTATAGCTTACAGCTCCATGCTTTTTTTGTAATATGAAATATATTTTCTCTCAGACGACAGGGTTGTTGAAATGACATTCCTGTAGAACATGTTGGATGGTGAGTGCAACACAAATTCCTGGTTCCAGAAGTGCCTTTGCACTTGAAGAATTTTATCTCTGCTTTCTGCTAATCAAATTTTTTATAAGTGCTGTATTTTAAGACTCTTTATGTAAAATAGAATTATTTGTCCATTGCATTAAACGGAAAAAAAGTTAAAGGGTACCCTGGTGTTGAGGAGAATATTATTTACCACGTATGTGTGTAGATGTAAAATCAGGTCGTTTCAGTCTGAAGTGAATTAGTAAAAATGCTGAGTTTCTTATGCATTCGGTGATGGATGTGGATTGAGCAGTATTCTGCAGCACGGCTGATCTCTTTTAATGGCACAAGGCAGTGTGTGTGTGTGTGTGTGATGGGTAGGGGGGTTTAGTATATGTGGTAGTTGATTGTATTTGCCTAGTTTCTCTGCCATGAAGCATTGTCAAAATAGAGCAGAAAAATGATTTGATAATCTTTGCTTGCCTGAATTTTCGGTGTGTTTCATGACACACCGACTTGCTTGATATAATATCCGATGTGTAAAATTAGATCTTCTTTTACTGTGGACATCACAGTTGCTGTCCAAGGTGCTAAAATCAGTTTGCATTAGCCGAAAGAGATACTGTTGACTTAGTGCGGATTTTCTAAACATGCCTTATTGTAAAATAGTTAAATACTTACTGTAAATTATACAGTAATTGCATGTAATATGAATCAGGTAAGCTTTTTATTTTAAATGCTAAATATGGTTTATGACTTTCTCATCTGGTTATTTTGTTTTTAATTTGTTTGCTTGTTTACATAAATGTAAAAAAGGCGACATATCGCTGCTATGATTAAGAACTCTGGGATACCTTATATATACGCACTGTTGTTTTTTTTTAATTTTTTTATTTATTTTTTTTTTTTTATTTTATTTACATCCGTAAATAAATACCCTTAAAGATGCTTGCAGCATATCTTAGTATTTTCAGTTCAAAGTGACGAAAATGTTTCCCCCGATGGAAAAGGAAAAAGAGCGCAGTGGCTACAGTGCTCGATGTGAGAGAATGTTTTTCATCCAGTTTCAAATGAAGTGATTTCCTTTGCCTGGTACAATGAGCCTCTGTGTAGCTGTTTCCTGGTGTGGCTGAGAATGGGCAGGCCGCACATGCCTTGCACATCAATGAGGGGCCTGACCAGCAGAACACTTGCTGCTCTAGATGGAGACGTCATGCTTTGATTTGAAGTAAATTGTGAGCTCTAATCGGTTTACTCAGAATGAAAGGGAGTCAGGCTGTTTCATTGATGCTGAAGTATTAAGTTCATTAAATATACAGCTGGTTCCAGTATGCTTTATGTGCGTTTTTTAATTGCGTGCATGCCGTTTTGCTTATGCATTTGAATTGCATTAAATCCATACGTCTGGAGAGTGTGCAATCAGTCTTCTGTATGCAATTTGAGTTGCAGGAATAAATTACAGATATATATTTCCAGAGCATTATGGTAACTTCCTGCCGTGTGGAGGCTGGAATAAAGGACTAGTGGCTGATTGAAGAGAAAGTTTTGAAGCCCGAGAGCGCCGGCAGTGCTGCAGTACTTTGATGCCATTGGCAGTGAATTATGTCAAGCAGTTTAAAGGTAGTTGGCTCCAGATTCAGATCGATGAGAATGATGCTAGCTGCTAGCTGCTGGCTGCTGGGGGCTTGTCCTCAAGGCGTTCTTACTCACTTCAGCTATGCTCTCAGGCAGTTTCCAAATTCTTCTAAATAAGTCTTCTCTTCCCTTATTGCACTTTCCACTTCAAGGATAGCTGATTTCAGAAAAGTATTTTTTGTTGGTTCTGAACTTTAATTATAAATTTATGATGGGTAGAGCTTTGATTCAAGGTATCAGTATCCAAATCTCTTGAGTAACTCATTTTCTTGAAGGGCTGTGACGTCTGAACTGGAATATTACAGAATATTGCCAGAAGAAATGCTTCTTGATTGGTTTGTTCTCATTATTAGATGCATAATGTAGTACTGAAAGGCAACACATTTCATTTGTAAAAACACACATTATTTACAGGCTCTGCATCTTAAATAGTATTGTTAAATATTATTTATTATTGGCTATCTTGGATAAAATGAAACATGCTTAATATGTCTAAAAGAATCATGTGCCTGGAAGAACGTATGCAGTTAATCTCATTGCTATGCACAATTAAATGACTCGATTTTAAGATATAGCGGCAACTCCTGCACAGTGTCTCTGTTCTTGCAAAGGTAAATGAAGCATGATTAAGATACAATGAGAATATAGATGATCCCATCCGTGTTTCGGCTTGTGGATCCATAATTAAAAACATGTGCTATAGTACATTCAGGGAGGAAAACGGTGTGAAAATAGCCACCAAGGGGCCACTCAAGCCTACTTGTAGACGTCTTGAGTGCTGCAATCAAACAAAATGATAGAAGAGCATGCAGTGATATTAGAGAGAAAGGGAGACTGTAAATTGTTTCAGTAAAAAGCTAGAGTTATGACGCTTATTCAGCACATGCTCAGTGCAGTCTGAGAAAAAGGGACGCAGCCGTTTCACTGCATTGCAGATTTTAAATAATATTTATTTTTTATTCTCTTTGTTGTTTTAAAGTTTACATGAATTAAATGCTACTGCTGCTTTTGGTAACTAAATGTATTACAGTATGCATTTGTAGTATTTATTCATATTTGTTAACAATATTACTTAACAAAAGTGTAGCTGTAAATTTTTAGCTCATGGCAGCCATTCAATAATACTTACAAATACAAATATTTATTTTAATGATGTGTCTGTAAATGTTAATTAAATTCACATTAAGTATTAGTAAGTGTTAATAATTAAACATTTTAGTGTGAAGTGCTAATCTTATTATGCTATGAGGTCATGGGAATTACATTTATTGATTTTATGAAAATAATAATAAGAAAAAAAAACTTTCTGTCTGGATACTAAAAAAATTCCCCGCCTTTATTTATATATTTATTTGCAGGCTACTTTTCATTTTAACCCTTATTTATTCTAACATGTATATTGATCTAGCCTTTCTTGTGTTAAGTCTATTATTCATACATTTTCATTTGGACAATACATTTTTTTTTATTTGCTTTTAGCTTTCCCTACTGATATCTTACAGAATTTCACTATTTCTCAGTTTTTCTATTTGTATTTTATTTTTTCATTCATTTTGTGTTAATGCAGTGTCTTTTACAAGCTCAAGTTTGCTATTTAAATGAAATGCATGAAAACTACAAAACATCCCTATTTTAAACTGCTCTAGTGTGCATCTCAGGGGAATCCAGAAAATGTCTGTCAGACGCTGACAAGGCAAACAGAAATATCCAAAGGCTGGAAATGACATTAACACCGGGCCCAGCACCCATCGAACAAACAAGCTCTCAGTGTAATGTAAATCTAGTGCAGTCGCTTGTGTGCGAACAGCAGGAGTGTGTGTATGATTGTCTGAAGTCAGATTTAGAGGCGAGATCTTTGTGTGTAGTCTTCCTTCTGCAGTGTCTTTTTGATGAATAATGTATTTGTTTCATGGCCACGTAATCATTTAGGCATTAATGATGAGCCGTGTTGGAAGCTGACAGGATGTTTCGCACAACTGTCACAGAACAAACTGCCTCGTAGTGGCTGACGACTGCCAGGGCGTTTCTCTGGAAACAAGTACATGGTCCTCATTTATCTGAGAGTGTTTGCAACGCCATCTGTAAAAACGCGCAGCCATAATTCTCTTAAATGGATGAAATGGATATAAATTTTCACCTTCATGCAGAACCGTTATAAAACACACTGAATCTTTGTAACTGTGTATTTAACCTTGGTAATGAACAAGTGCGCTACTGAACAAATTTGTGTTGTAGAATTCATAATGTACAACCAGATGGAGGAGTAGATAAACCTACACAAACACATCTCTTTTCATACTTTCTACAAGATAACAGCGCAATAAAAGGCAGCCAACCTTTGAAATGTTATCTTCTGTAAGATCTGACCTTGAGTCTACAAGCACAGAGCAAAGACTTTTTTTCAGGAGAAAGAAAACAATGAGGGGAGAAAGTGAGGGATGAATGTAACGACGTGAAATTGAAGCGGTTGGCTCGCAGTTACACTAAAAGTCAAGTTCACAGAGAGTGCAGGCAGTAATGGAGATGAGAAAATGATGTGAATGCTCCTCAGACATAAGAACTGACCTCAGCGTCCAAGGATAAAGATGGCCAGTGTGATGACTCTTGCCTTTAACTGAGCCACGCAGTGTTATTGAAGTGCTCTGCTTAAATTACAACCATAAACTTTGATCACGGCGGTCATTATTTTCTACTTATGATTTGAAGAACCGTCATCGACCCAAATAAAAGCAATGGATTTGTTGGCTTGTGTAAAAGGGCATTGCAAGCGGCGTCTAAATTGTTCTGATCTAAACATACGAACTGAAGCACAATGGTGCATTCATTGCTGCCGTCTGCATTTTTTTCTTCTGTTTTGTCTGGGAGGAGTTGGAAACCAGTGAGAAGAAAGAGCACAGCATAGGAAAGACCTTATTTTAACTTTATGGAATGCAATAACACATAAAAAAAGGCCAATATATGAGAGAAACTTCATTTTTGAGAGAGGAACTAGGTCTCTTTCACGCATAACTGGCTTAATGGTGTATTAAAACGATTGGCTTTCAACTCCACGTTAAACACATGTTCATTGATTTCCTTGGGGGTAATGGTCATAGCTATTTGCTGCCATAAGCGTTTTGACATAGAACGATCCACCTGCTCTGCGAAAACACAAAGAAAATCGTTACTGCAAAAAAGTCTAAAAGAACAGACGATGATTTCGCAGAGATCAAAGGCATTGCATCTGGTATATCACCTCTGTTGTAACTCGCAAACCTGACATCCCTTAGCTGTGCCAAAGCGCAATTGTACACGCTTTATACATTTTGAGTTTAGCTCTCTAATGCTGTCAGAGGAAAATCTTAGTCCTCCATGTCAGCTAAATGTTGACACAGATCTATGCTGAATAAAAGAAAAGCGATGCTGACGTTGTTTAAAAAAAGTTTTGAATGCTTGGAAAATGCAGTTGCCTGCAGGAAGCTTGCTAAAAATCCCCGTTTCTGGCAGTGAATAAGTCAATTGAAGTGCAGCTGCTTTTTTAAAAAGAGGCAAGTGCATTTCAAAGCCCAAATTGAAACAGCTGGGGCTCTTGCAAAGAATTTTGATTCTATACACCTTGACTTTGAGGTAAAATATGACCATTTTTTAAAGATGTGGTTTGCTGAAAGTAGCTCATGTTGACTGTTTGGTAGTTGCCTACGGTGGAAAATCCATTAAGTCGTTGCCAATTAGATTTTTGAGGTATTGCTTTGTAATGTTAGCTTTGCATGGCCTTGAGGTACAATTCATATTTGAATGTTAGAGGGCTGGAAATGTTCTTGTCTGATATAGAGTACAAACACTTTGCGGTTATGGAAAAGTTGGAAATATCAGAGAATTTTAAAATGGTTATTTTCAGGCTTGAAAATTGTATGGAAATGAATACAATCTTTGACATGTGATTGAAAAATCACGATGCATGCCTGTAATGGGCGGAAAAAGTTAATTACTCTAAGCTGTAAACTGTAATATATTTGGTTTGAAATAAATATTTTTTATGTTTTTAATGGAAAAAAAAGAAATAAAAGTTATTCAGTAAACAAAAAATAGAAGTTATGAAAAATGCACAGGCATTTATCTACCTTTAACCAGTGGATTTATTAATATACTAGGTATTAAATTTCATGTATTGAATTAAAGTAAACTATTGATTGTTTACTGAGTAAAAACTGAGTTTTAGAAGTACCAATTTTACATTTGTAATGCATTTCTGAGGAAGAAAATAAATAAGAGGTGACTTGATTCTATATTTATTTGGTTGGATCATAAGTGAATGCAGGTTGGCTAGGGTTTCAAGGTTTGGTTTGTTAGTATAGGGTTAGTTCCAGCTGGTAGATATTAACTACACCATCTGGATTAAACAATTTTTCTCAACTGATGGCCATTGACAATTTCTGACAACATAACAAAATAACAACACATGAATCAAAAATGTGGTATTATATTGCAAAAATGTGGTATTATATTGCAAAGGCTATCTCAAATGTATGGCAAGAATGTCCAAAATAAAGAAAAAAGAAAATTTATAGCAAAAAAATGGCAACAATTTTAATTGATTTTGTTTATCCAGTTATTCAGAAATTATATGGAAAATTAATACTAATATATATATACACACACACACACATATAAATAAATATATATATATATATATATTTTATTTTTGCTGACATCATTCAAGTATTTTATTCACAATATTTATAATATTACATAATACATTTCTATTTTAAAATAATTACAATTATTTTTTGTCCATCAGACATTAGCAACCATCATTAATAATTTAGAACCAATAATAAATAAGCACCACATTATTGAGCATAATGCTCAATGAGATGTCCATTTTGACTACATATTTACTTACAGAACGAATCAATATGTTTGTTAAAATGTTTGGACTATATTTATGGCCAGTCCTAATATGCACAGTCACACACTATTCATCTCTTCAGGGGATGTTTATTTTAGGCCGTCTGCTCAAGTCTTCAGTAATTCGCTGTGGTCTGCTTCAGCCTGCATGTAGGCCAACATAGAAAACCTGGTGACATCAGTCCATCCATGTTAATCAGCCTCTCTCCCTCTGAGGAGCCAGCAGTCACAGATGATGGTTCAGATTCATGAGGATCGATATGGGCCTGGGCTGTGTCCATGTCAGAACGATAGTCAGCGGAGTGCAGCTGACCGCTGTGCCCTGGAGGGCCCATTCGAACCGGCAGCCCTCCGCACTCACCATCCATCCCATCATTCCTTATGAAAGCGAGCAAGAGAGGAGCAAGACTGCCTTTTGTTCTTTCATATATCTCGCTCGCTTTCTCTAGCTATCACGGCCACAGTCATTTGTCTATTTAGGGCCAGTCAAATAAAGACTAGACTGTCATTTTCCCTAAATGGTAAATCATGAGCTAATGTGTTTTCAATGCGAGACTGTTTTATTGCAGCCAGCCAAGCCAGTGAACGGTTGAGGGATGACATCAATTCCCATTCTGAAGTGATGGGATGCTTGGTGTGGGCTCTTTCAAAAGATATATTTGGCATTGGCAGTCATTTGTCTTATAGCACATGCTCATTTCATACTTTGATGCACATATAGGACGTCTGCACATGTGTCGAAAATTAAGAAAACCAAGTTCTGAACACATTACTTCTTGCCTCGAGGGGTCACTTGAAACACTCCTACAGTAACTAAGCTACATTTTTCAGTAGCATGGAAAGATGCTATATATGTTGCTGTTTTTGGAAATACTGTGTAATAGTAATGATACAGTTGTGACTTCAGCACAAAAAAACATGAAGGTGATGCTTCAAACTTGAAAATGATTTATTACGCTATTTACACACGGGTCAGGGGCATAATTAAGTAAAAAAAAAATTAACAACATCAAATTAACATCAACATTAAACTGACAACTATAATGGCAATGCTATTTTGCATTTAGTTTTACACCCAAGAAAACTTCAAAATCGAATGGCTCAAGTGACACACTGGAAAGTTATAGGGTGTGATTTGAAAATGTATCAACAGCTTTTTGAAACTCAAAGAATCATTTGAAACGTGAATCATTTGATTCAGAACAGGACGTTAAAGCAGACCAGACCAGAGGGAGGAAGTAAATAATACTCCCCACAGAATAATTTTAAAGTTTTGTTTAAGTCATGGGTGGGGAATGTTGATCCTGGAGGGCCGGTGTCCTGCAGAGTTTAGCTCCAACCCTAATCAAACACACCTGAAGGAGCTAATCAAGGTCTTCAGGATGCAGGCATGCATTTTTTTTCCTCAGGGATGGAGCTAAACTCTGCAGGAGAGTGGCCCTGCGGGATCAACATTCCCCGCCCCTGCTTTAAATGGGAGATAAATTGTTACTTTTTAGAAGACATAATTTTAGACAATCATTTTTGGTTTATTATTTTATTTTAATTTGTGTATTCCTTTAGTGTTGTTACATGACAGCAAATACAATTCATATATTTACCTCTATTAAGTAACATTCTGGCTTACGTCAGAAGAGTAAAGTGCAATGAAAATACAGGAAACACAGATTGCAGCATACTACAGTATTTGTGATCTACACACAACAAAATTGTGTTTCTCATAAACTCTTTGCTTTCAATGAATTTCATTTTGTGAAATCTGGCAGATTCAATTATGCAGGGAAACAATCAAGTACTCCAAAAACATTATGCAGGGAAAATAAATAAATGAATAAATTATATTTACGTTACATGTAATGTACCTGGTATTTATCACACCAAAATAGCAAGAAGTTTCCTTGCCGGCCGGAGCCCTGCAGAGTTTAGACACAACCCTATATACTTAAAAACACACCTGATCTAACTTCAGGCTTAATTGAAAACTGCCATGTAAGTGTGTTGGAGCAGGGTTGGAACAAAACTCTGCAGGGCTCTGGCACTCCAGGAACTGAATTTGACACCCCTGCTGTAAAGGGTAGGTTTAGGTGTTGGGTTGTTGTAAGGCAACAGAAATTACAGTTTTACAGTATTAAAAATGTCGCCTGTGCAGGAAAATGTGCAGGAAATTTGAGCACGCTGCCATGTCATTGTGTCATGTCTGTAAACATAAAGGAGTCCGGGCTGGTAGGCTATATGCATATGAGGATCCTGCAGGTGGCATATCATTTACAGCCTGTTCTCATAGCAGCTGGAAGAATAAAATCATTTTGATGGTGGATTGCAATCCAGAAACTATTACATGTTCATGAAACACATGTGACTGAAATTTAATTATATTCCAGTTCTAATGTGCATCGGATTATAAATAACCTGGTATTAGGATACACAATATATATATATATATATATATATATATATATATTTTTTTTTTTTTTTTTTTTTT
>JAUCNO010000152.1:1657478-1669454 GCA_032353835.1 Enteromius viviparus
GAATTAGGGTTTTTAAAGAAATGTTTTAACCAATTTACTTTAAATGTATTATTAAGAGTACAGAAATCAATAAAGTTTAATCCACCCTTTTCATAGTCATTTGTTACAACAGACTTCTTCACATGATGAGTTCTATTTCTCCATAAGAAGTTAAAAAGTAGCTTGTCAATCTCAGTAATATGTTTTTTGTCCACATACAGAGATAGAGCTGGATAAGTTAACCGTGATAAACCTTCTGCCTTAGACAGTAGGGTTCTGCCTCTGAGGGAGAGATCCCGTAACAGCCAATGGTTCAGCTTTTTTTTAGTTCTTTGAATAATAGGGTCGAAGTTCAATGAAGTCCTTTTTTGTTGGTCCTTGGTAATTGTGATACCTAAGTGAACAAGTTCGTTTTTGACTGGAATACAACAAATGGAAGATTTTGTGCAGTCCTTAATGGAGATGATTTCACACTTATTGATATTCAGCCTTAAGCCAGAAGCCATGGAAAATTTCTCTATAGTAGTTATTGCAACAGAGACTTGATTTTCATCTCTAAGAAAGAGAGTGTTGTCGTCCACTAGTTGAGATATAATAAGCTCTCTACCTAATATATTAATGCCGTTTATCTCACTTGATTTAAAATGATCAGACAAAAGCTGGGCTACCAGTAGAAAGAGGTGAAGCGAAGCCGGGCACCCTTGTCGGATGCCTCTAGAGACATTGAACAAGCCGCGGTTCAGCTGCGCGCGCCAAACGCTGCCAGTATGATGGTGGGTTCACACAGGACGTCAACGTTTGACGGAAGGCGTGGCTGGAGTTTGGCACTGACGTCATCATCATAGCAGCATCAGCCAATGAAATTAGACAGGAACACCAGATTCTTCAGCGGCCTGCAACCTCCTTACATGCCTGGTATCTCCAATATTAAATCCCAGTACATAAAAAGTGATTGGTCATAAACGACCGGGTGATTGGCTGCCGTAATAATGAGTTTTAAAATGTATATTAAACAGGATGAATGTGATTGGCTGCCGCCTGGCTTCTGTATTTGCATAGACCGTTTCTGATTGGTTGACGTTTCTGTCGGAAGTGCTTCAGTGGCGTTGCTTGCGGCAGAAGTTTAAAATTGTACCGGCGTGATATTACAATAGCCAGTCTTAACAGTTTACGTGAACTGGCTCTTTATTTGTATTCATTTATTTTGTTTTATATATCAAAATATAATAAACATGCATGTGGTACAAGCATCTACGGCATATCACATTGGCCAAAACACAACAAAGAAACGCTGTGTGATAAATAATTTCACAGACATCGCATTCGGACTCTAGAATTATCACAGAGGTTTTGAGAGAAAAACACAGACATGGCAGATTCGGATCACGAAGTACTTCTGTGAAACAAAACTGTAACGACCCCCTGTAAAACTATTCTTGTCCGAATAGGGCTTTACTTTTAGTCATTATTTAGGTAGCACACATACTGTATTCTGAATGCCTTTGGCACAATTCATATGAGCCATTTTAATCTAGATTAATTGCAAAACTATTCTATATAAAAAAAATATATTTATAATTATATATATATCAACAATGTTTTGTATGCATAAACCAATAGCTTATGTTTAAAAAAACACTTCCACTTGCAAACATTCCAAGCACAGTATGGAACAATATCTTGAAGCTCAAGGCTAATGCATTCTCCAAAAGTTAATTGAAGTCAGATATCAGCTGAGCCTCTTTGACTAAAGAAAAAAACAATGAGTTTGCTATTCACACAAAGGAGCAATAAATCTAAAAAGAAAATGTCTCAAAATGTCCCACTAAAGCAAAACGCTTCTTAAGTTTCTCAGGACATTCTGCAGGAGAAGTTAAGGCCATCTCTCTGGCTAGTCAAAGTGCATGTCAAGTCATGCCACAGTTCAGTAATTCAAAGCACAGGAGCAAATCAACAACAGAAGAAATATATCTTCTGATGAGGTCCAGTCAGAGTTCTGCTTTTTTAACCAAATAAAGATGTTTTGCCATGATCTCAGGAGGGATTCACAGCAGACAGCCCAATTGCTAGAGTGTAACTGTTTTTTTTTTTTTTTTGGCGAGAGAGAAGGTGTAAATCTAGACTGTATTTGGAACAGGTTATTGCTCACAATGTCAATCAGTCATTAAAATACAAGCTTACATTTCCTGCCTTGCACTGTGATTGTTTATGTACGTCTCTAAAAATTTTCCCTGCATGTATTTTCTGACATTTTTGTATTTTAGATTTATGCAGGATGGTGTACCCATACTTTTTTTTGCAAATGAAACATCTATGAATCAACAACAAATTAATTAGTTAAGCTTTAGTTCCGTTTGAATGCAAAACAGATCTATACCTCAATTCTCTTGTGACAAAATGTTTTGGCAAATTGTCATTGTGACTGATCAAATTTTAACACTGAAGCATGATTTAAACATTTACTTTAAGGGACTCAAGAAGGGTAAAAAGCCTATATAATTCAGTGATTCAGCTAAATACATAATGCATTTGGCTGAAACAAATGGTCCATACATCAAGAAAAGTAAAAGTGACCCCGAATACTCCTCCTAAGTGATCTTTTAATTTTAAATGTTTGGGGCTTGTTTATTCTCAGACGTGCATGTAAATGGATGAACTCTCTGCCATTTTATGTCTTACTTTGGTAATGGATGAAAGCTCTGGCAGACCTGAAAAGCCCTGGCACACTGAGCTGGATCAGAGCCAACAGCCCCTTAAGACTTTCAAAGTGTGCAGTACTTTGAAAAAAAAGATAAACTTTTGCTCCCTGCTTCAGATCATCATCATCCAGGTGTGCTGTCCTTCAATACATCTGAATGCATAAACAGGTTTGATAAGTGCGATGTAATGATGTTAAAGGCTGTAAGATAAGATGGCCTTGCATTTGCGCTGCACTAAAAATGTTGCTGCTGCCAAATTTACGAAGGACTCAGTTTAATGTCAGTAATGGCTCGTAATCTGATTCCTTTTTCAGTCACGTTCTATAGAATTCAAGCATTCAGACTTTTACAAAATGCTAAATTAATTCAGATCAATAAATGAATAGTTCGCCAGCAGAAGGTGTAGATGAGGTTGTTTCTTCATTGGAAGATTTGGAGAAATCCCTTGCTGAGCAATGCATCCTCTTTAATTTTTTAACCATCACTCCTGGCAATAATGTGGATTAGTAATACACAATTCAGTGATAAGTAATTCCCTGTCATCTTTTACATGAAAATAAACCAACATATTGGTTTAGTTCTGTTTTGGACCGGCGCTTAATCTGTTCATATTTCTCTCCTGATTCACTAGACGACATTTTCACAAGGAAAAACTATATTATGGATTGAGGACTAAATGAAGGCTACAATTTAAAGTTTGTAGTGTTTTAGAATGTTGTACTGTAGCAGTTTTTATTATTTCTTTATTTATTATTCCAGTGCATGTATGTATGTATGTATTGTGAGACATTTTAATAAAAATGCACAAACAAAGAACAACAACAGTGTGCAAAAAAAAAAAGAAGTAGAAGGAAAAAAAAAAAAAGTATTGTAGTAGTTTATCACTTGTCTGTTGTGAATTGACTCCACCTGGCTTCCAGTATAAGAAAGGGCAGCAAGTCCCATTGGATCTAATCCTTATCAGTATTTTTACCGGTACATCATTTATTCCCCTGGCCTAGAGAAATGTGTATATTTTTCCTGTTTATTAAATCAAACCAGAAGCTTGACACATACTGCCAGGTTGCCAAGGGGCTCCAGTGGCTATGTGCTGGGTGACAGGCTGAGCAGAGCTGACTCTGTCTATATATCATAATACAAACTCCCAAACACAACTAAATCTGTAGACCTCTTCAGTCTCCCCCAAACCCCAGAGACCCTGTTGCCTTACAACTTCTACGTCTGGTAGCCTATGCACTTTGACTTGCTTAAAAATAAATAAATAACACAATAATAAAATATTAAAATCTAAAAGCATAGTTCACCCAGCAATGTGAATTTTAATATAATGGACTGTTTTAACATACACATTGTTATGCTATTGTTTGTCTTCAGAGAACCTGGTCTTTTAAGAAAGACTTTATGATGTTATTCTGTTGCCTTTTGTTCATTTTGGAGCTTTTGGGACTGTGGTGTTTACTATTGTATCTTGTAGAAATAAAAGAAAGAAAGAAAGAAAGAAAGAAAGAAAGAAAGATCATATTCATTTCATTGGCAGATGCATAGAAAGAGGTACATGCAGCGACAGAAAGTTTGTTGAAGTGAAATTACCGAAATAATATATCTTAATATATCTGAACTTTTTGCATAATAGAAAAAAAATGAAAGCAGAGACCAGAAGAAAACCATTGGCACTGAAAATGTTATTATTTCTGAATGGACAGCTGAAATAAATTTGCACAGAGCCGAGTCAGCATATGTCAATAGAAGCAGTGAGATAACAGTTCACTGTACAATGATCATTGACCACAAAATTTCACCCTGCTTGACTCTTCTGAAAGGAATCCTTGAAGACAGTATGACATTCTTAGCAGAGGTACAAAATCACTCTGTTATCCTTTTAGAAACAATATATTTCTGCCAAACCTGCGAATCAGATACTGCATATTTAAAATAATAATAACAATAACAACAACAGTATTTTATTATTATTATTAATATAAAAAAGACTAAATTAGGCATCACAAAGTGAGATAAAAATTAAGGACCCATTGCACCACTGCTAACTCCATTGCTCTAAGCACAAATGTGTGACAGGCAGTGAGTAGGTTTCATCTGAACATCAGTTGAAGTTATGCTGGAGAGGTGTTGATGTGGGTGGATAGTTGTGCTTTACTTTGGCACTATTGCTAGAACATTTTACGGCTCTGCATTTTGCCTGTAAAATGAGCATGTTGTTAAAGTGCCCCATTGACAGACATTTGAAAATGAGCTTTCATGAAGGATGGATTTGGAAAACTATATAGATTATATACTTTGGGAAACAATATATAAACTATATGGAGGGAATTGTTTGGGAGTCCTTGAGCAAGTAAGGTATACACAAATGCATATTATAAGACAGTGAAAGTTGTTCATTGGTAACACTTCAGAATAGGGGGCCAGAATAATGCATTAGTTAAGCATTAATTAATGGTTAATTTGTTCACAAATTAGCATTAGTTGAGCAAAAACACACTAGTAATTAATAATTAGCCTAACATTTTAAGGGCCCAAATTATGCATTAGTTAAGCACAAATAAACTACTACAATTATAAAATATAACATAACAAATATAACTAACGATTATATGTACATATAGTAAGGGCATATTATCCATTAGTTACAATTCATTAGTCATTTTAAAGACTATAAACCAAAAAAACTATAAATACATTTATGCTATAAACAAAAATAAGCTAGTAATTAATAATTAACTGAATGTACAGTAACCACATTTTATCCTTTTTTAACAACTTATTAAGACACACACACACATATCTATATATCTCTCTCAATATTGTTTTTTTATTTATTTTTTGTTATTGTTATTATGTTTATTTACTGATGGTTTGCAATTATATATATGGCTAAAATATTGTAATAAATACTATTTGACCCCCCTGTTCTAAATCTACGTTATAATTGAGTGATATTCAAGTTTATTGATTAGGATAAGCTAATAATTAAGGCTGAACTACGATGAATATGGTGCTAATAAATTGAATTTGACCCCCTATTGACCCCCTATATATTAATTATGGCACCTATTAAGTAATATTCAAGTTTATGACTAATGAATTGTAAATAATGGCTAATATGCCCTTACTATATGTTCAGATAATCATTAGTTACATGCGTGTTCATGCTTAACTATTACATAATTGTAAACAAGTTAATCATAAATTACTAGTTTATTTATGTTTAACTAATGCATAATTCAGGCCCTTAAATTGTTAGGTTAATCATTAATTACTGTACTAATGCTTAACTGTAAACAAATTAACCATTAATTAATGCTTAACTAATACATTATTCTGGACCCTTAAAATAAAGTGTTACCAAATATTTGATTAAAAACACTTAGATATGTAGAATTTTATGAATGACTAATGTTCCAATTCTGCTGATATGTTTAAAGTGCCCCTTTTATGAGTATTGAAAGGTTCATATTTTGACATGCATGCAAGGGCAAAAAACATTTTCAAGGTCTCATTTTCATCTCATCGTGTGTGTAACGACTTATAAAGCAGCGTTTGAGAGCTCGGTGTTGCATGTGGACCTCATTGGTAAGCATGATATCAGTTTAGGAATGAATTTCAGGTAGGGTTAGGGTAGGGATTGGGATATGTCTGCTAGTTTTACCACTCCAGAAGTGGCAAAGAATGAGTTTGCATTTTTTATTCAGACCAGCAAGAAAAGTGCAACAAGTGGGCGGCAATATGCGGATGTTTCACTTTGACTTCAACAAGAAATGGCTTGGGACTTGTTTTAAAAACATCTCGTTGCAACGATTCAGAGTCAACACTTTATTTTGAGAGACAATAACTTTATACATTGTGCACCTTCAGATGTCCAACCATTCAGTCCTTGTTGGAGGTTCAGCTTGGAGCCACTTTCGAGTTACAGCTTTCTTGGTTGCTAACAGTATTTTTAATAAGTACTTGATCTCTCCCTGTCATTTGAGTTGGTAAATAACAGAGATAAATTGTAGAATAATCAATAATCAATTGCATTATAAAAATATTATATATTACTTGTGTTACCTCCTGCCAGTAAAGCTGGATAACGGGGCAGCTCCAAAATATATGAAAGTGGTCTGCTGCTTGCTCCCCACATTTCCTCCAGCACAAACCACTACCTGACTCAGGGGTTATAAAGTATCTTATAAGGTTTGTCCAGCGAAAAGTCTAGTAGAAGTAGCTTGGATGGGGCAGATATTCAACCACTCTTCCTCTGAAAGAGTAACTCTTGCTTCTCCCTCCCATTTTAATTGAAATGGGTTGGGTGTTATTTATTGGATTAGATAGACAAAATCAAGTTTTGAGACTAATTTTCTATTATTTTTTTATAGACATCAATAAATAAATCTATTAAATTGGTTTCATGCATGATAACAATCTAATTTTCCCTTTGAGGAAATTGAACTAAAAGTAGTGACGCCAAGCCTATACCAAGATTGAAAGCTCCCATCATTGCTGGTTTAAAGTCAGGGTCGAAGGCGACCCATATCCATAGTCTTGACTGACTTTCAAGTGAAGGCGATTCCAAACCAAGTTTTAAACAGAACTTTAGTCCGTTGATTTAAAGCATTAATACTGTTTATACAAAGTTTTGCTACCTAACAGTGATTGCAATGGTATAGCTAGTTGTGAAAATTTCCAGATCTTTCCATTTTGCTCTATAATCTGGGTTACAACAACACATTAATGAAACCTAACTGAGCTGCTTTGTAATAGTCTAAAAAGCGAGGCAGTGCTCTACCCCCTTTCTCTTTAGACAACTACATTGTTTTAAACTTAACTCTTGGCCTCTTACCCCTCCAAATAAATCTTGAAATCAAACTGTTTTAAAGGAAGAATGTTCATTTTTATTGTATCTATGCTATTATACATCTCTAAAGGTAGCTGGGATATATCTATCTATATCTGATTTAATAATCTTAATTACAGGGCCATAGTTACCATCTAACAGTTTGTAGCATCTTTAGTTATTAAGATTCCTAGATGCTTAATATTTGTTGAGTTTCATTTGAATTTAAATCTACTCAACATATCTCTCTGATGAATGTAATTAAAACTTAAAATTTGTGGTTTTTGAACATTTAGTTTAGTCTCATTTTTTTAACCTGGACATCAAACTAGGATTAATAATCTCTGGTGTTGTAACAAACAATAGGACATGATCTGCAAATCTTTTAATTCTAATTCTTATTTCTTTCATTCCCTGATCATCTCTAATAAACTGAGCTATGCAATAAAACAAGAAGTGCAGGGCTGAGAGGGCAGCCTTGACGGCAACCTCTTTCCAAAATTAAACTCTGGGTAAGGTTACGGTTAATTTTAACGTTTGGTGAAAAACACAAAATATATAATTGAAATTTAATATAATTAAAACAGTCAAGAAGTCAAGAGGTTTAATACCACGCAGCTGGAAAGCCATCAGATCCTGGTGTTTTATTAGCTTTTAATGGCTTTCCTTATTTCTTCCTCTGTACTTTACCTATAGAAGGTCAGTCCAGTGATTCTATAAAGGTATTGATTTCTTTGAGGCTAGTTGAGTTTATTTCGCTATAGAGATTTCTATGATAAGTTTTAAAAAATCTTGTGAATATCTTGTAGTTTGTGGCAATTTTGGGGGGTTTTAGGGTCTCTAACTTGAAATATAGTAGCTCTGCCTGTTGCCTCCTTAGCTTCCATGCCAACAACTTCAAAGCCACTGAGCCAGTTTCATAATATTGTTGTCTAACAAATGTGGCTTTTTTCTCAAATTCTTCCTCATAAAATGTATTTATTTCCTTCTTAACTTCATTTAACTGAATTAGTACATGAGGTTTCTTTTTTCCAATATGTTCTCTCTCTAAGGTCCTCAAATTTTCCTGCAAATCAGCCAGTTTCTCACATTTTTCCGTTCGACGTAAGGGCTACTAGTTTACCTCTGATCACTGACTTTGAAGCATGTTATTAATATTAAAATAATCCTTTAGTTCTTTTTGAATATATTCTTTGCACACACTATCATTCAGAATGCTTGTGTTAAGCCGCCATAATGAATCCTTCTTAGACAAGTAGACGGGCGAGCCATCAGAGATGTCTCTGGCTCCTATTTTACAGTCTGTAAATCTATACCTGTCTTGAGTTATGAACAAAAAAATAATCAATTCTTGAACACAGTCCCAAGTCGTCACATTTTGACACTTGATCAAGACCTTTTTACGACGCTTTTTAAAGCTCAAGGTACTCCTTTTTCGTCACTTTTAGTTGTTTTAAGTATGAAGCCCTTAGCATCAATATGCAATGATTTTTTTTATCATTTTATCGTCATAATTAAAAGAAATATTGGGTAAAAACAATGGCATTATTGCATATACTGTATGTAGGGGTGTAATTTCTCACAGTCTTGTCACAGTTTTATTTAAATGATATTATTTGCACATTTATGAGCACGTAACCCAAACCCTGCCTCTAAATCTAATGTGTTTATACTGCTCGTTAATTACTAGTTTGTGCAATAAATACCTGTGACTGCATTTGCCTGTTTGTGTTTTATATTGTTCAGAAGTTGGTTTTAGGGTAGGGGTGGGGTTCAGTGCTCAAATAAATGTAAACAATTATATAATAAATGTATATATGCATGCAAACCATTACATTTAGCCAAACAACTGAAAACAACTGAGGACTCTTCACGTCGAAAAGTGACTAAAAAGGAGTACCTTGAAGTGATGCAAAACAGTCTTGTCCAAGCGTTAAAATGTGAGGACTTGGGAGTGAGAACGTGTTATCCAAGCATCAATCAATCCCACAATTTTTGGTTATCCTTGCTCTAGAAGTTAACTTCTTCAGCGTGTTAGAAGAGTGAAGCTTAGGCTGCGTTTGGGTATTCCAGTCCCCTCCACATGTTAAAACTCCAGATGCTATCTGAAGCTATTAATTGGACAATTCCCATAATACATGATTTATCCTGGTCAGGGGGTATATAGAGATTAACTAAAGTAACCTCCTTTTGATGTTAAAACCCCTTCACTAAAACATATCGACCGTCTTTATCAGAGAACTCCAATCAGACGGACGTTCACACTATTGCTACATCCTCTTCTAGTCCCTTTCCTATAAGATGAGTAAAATACATTCTTAAAACCCATTTGTTTAAGTTTTTCATGTTCTACATTATTGAGACGAGTCTCCTGCCATTAAATATAACATGCAACCTTTCCCTTTTCATCTTTGCAATAACCTTACTTCTCTTTATTGAATTGTGTAGACCATTAACGTTTAGGGTAATCACCTTATACTCCTGAAATTGCGTTTAAACTTGCTTAAATGACATGTTATTGGTCACCAAGCCTGAACTGAAGGGTGTTTTAGAGCTGTGTTGCATACTGCATGAAATATCATTTTTTAAAACCCCACTTTAGTAATCCTTCTTTTCCCCATTTTAACACACAGCAATGTTCTTTCTCTATCCAATCATTTCCTGATTGATACATTTCTTTTTCTCTTCTTTGTAAACAGTGAATTGGAAAAATGCCACTGCACAGAAAGGCTTGTGAATGTTGTTTGTTTCATGTTGACTTTGGTGTGTATGTGAGTAGAGGTGATACAGATCAGTGTTATCTGTGGCTGACGGTGTAAAACACAAGAAATACTGGCAATGATTCACACTTTAAAAATGTCAATTTAAGATGTTATATTACAAGACATCTAGAAAGATGAACCTGTTTCAGAACCTGTTTCATATAGATATATATTTTAATCATGTTTGTCTAAATTAATAAATATATATAAAACATAAAGGCTACATGCATAATATTTAATTGTAGAGCATCATTACTGACTGCAGTACAACTCCTAATGTATTTCCTGCCAAATGCTGGTTAGTCATACTATCTAACATACTACATGCAATCATCATTTTTTTTGTTCAAAGATCAAACGCACAAGAGCAATTTGTTTTACTTTAACCATTTATAGTGACTAACGTCACAAAAGTCCCAAGTTCTTATGCAATATTTGCATACAAAAATAAAGAGATGCAGTGGAAATTGAGTTTTGAGTGTCTGAGGCAAGAGATTGAGAACATTTTGTTTACCTTTAAAGGTGATTCAGTATTTCCATTGAAGGAAAATGTATTTTATATTCTGACGGTTTAATCGACCGCAACACGAAATATGACACACATTTGACATGCAGCCTTTGCAAAGTTTTATTTGAATTCCCAAACTAGTTTGACATAAAACTTAATTTTTAAAACTAAAAAACGGTGTGAATTTTCATAAAAACCACGAATCTTTGCTTAAATGTGGGGAAAGACCCTAACGTTGATCAAAGATAACCTATAGCTAAGATAGACAGAATATTTCAAGTTATGAGTCAGTTTCTGTTGTCATATTTCCATCATAAGGTTAAACTAAGCAAAATTCAGAACAGAATTCTTACTCACTGTTTTTCTGTTAAAACAAGGCTGTGCACCACATCATTTGAATATCAGAGACTGCACTAAAACCATGTACTTCTGCAGGTGAAACTAGTCTTTCAGTCAGACCTAGCTTTCTTTAGCCTGGTCTTTTTATGAAATTTGGGATTTAAGCTAAAAGTCCAGCTTCCTCATCGAAGCAGAACTTGTTTGTTTTGTGGAGGAGCATCGCACATGATAATATTGAGGTTGGTTACAGTTGCATTAAAATGTAAAATCAAAACAAAACAGCCGGTTACAAACAAATTGACTCACAATTGAACGAGTCTCGACCAAACAGTTTTGACTTGACTGAGTCACGTTATGTTTTATGGTTTTACAAGCTGCTAAATTAGGGATGAACTTCATGTTAACATTGTTTAAGTGACTGTGAGGAACATAAATTAAGGAACAAAAACTATATGTGTAACTGACTACACAATGCCATATATGCATAGTTATGAATAATTTAAGAGTGCTTTTATATTGCTTTTGGTTTGGACCAAAATTATGCATTGAGTATAATTTTATGTATATTATATATATATATACATACATACAGGGGGCAAAAAAAAGTAATTAGTCAGCCACCAATTGTGCAAGTTCTCCCACTTAAAAAGAGAGAGAGGCCTGTAATTTCATCATAGATATACCTCAACTATGAGAAACAAAATAAGAAAAAGAAATATCCAGGAAATCACATTGTAGGAGTTTTAATGAATTAATTGGTAAATTCTTCTGTAAAATGAGTATTTGGTCACCTACAAACAAGCAAGATTTCTGTCTCTCACAGACCTGTAACTTCTCTGTCCTCCACTCGTTATCTGT
>JAUCNO010000152.1:1693776-1718480 GCA_032353835.1 Enteromius viviparus
ACCCCTTACCCCCAGTGAACAACGCCCCTTTTCAGAAAGTTTTTCAAACCAGAGGTGTGAAAAAGCACTCCTGAAACGGGGGTGTTGTGACCCTTTAATGGTATGTATTTTGTGTCTCTCTAAAAAGTGCACCAAGGTAAATTTATGCCATGAGACCAGGTAGTCTATAGTATATTTAATGTCACAACATCATTGATTATAATATGGCATGGCATAATATAACACTGAGAAAAAACTAAATACAAAAAAAAAAAACTTACAGTGAAAACAGTAAAGTTGTGAGTAATAATACTGTTACTTAAAATATCAATTTCTAAATATAATAAAGTGTGCATTATCAGAAGCCATTACTTCAGTGTCACATGATCCTCCAGAATAATTCTAATATTTTGCCTACCAATATACTGTAAGAACTGCAGAATTTACTTATAATATATAAACCATTTACATGCACTTAAACTGTTATAGCAGTTGTATTTTCCAAAAGCTTTCTTGCTTTTGCTTTGATAGTGGATCAGATGTTAAGGGTGATTTGGTGAAGCTGGAGTCATTGTACCAACACATTGATAAGTGCTGCTCTCCCATGAGCAACACCCTTCATCTTGGGATGTCTGGTAAGCATTTTTGCCATGTGTCCTAGTGGCCTATCCAAGCTGCGGTGTGAAAAACGTTTGTGGCATTTGCCCCCAACTGAGCCCCTGCAAAGATCATCACAGCATTTATTATTTATTTATCATCTGTGTAATTATCTGTGTCACAATGGCAGGCGGGTGTTCCTGCCAAGATAGGACACATCCAGGGTCTGCACCAAAAGCGCATTCATGCACAAGATTACACTCATTACTTTAAATGTGTTGTGCATAGGGCATGCACTTATATAGTAACTTGGGTCATCTTGAGTCCACTGTCTAGTATGATCCAGCGCAAGTGATTTGTAGATATTTACTGGGCTTTTAGTTTATTTGAGAAAAAAAAAACCAGAAAGACAACGACTGCTACCATTGACAAAGTTTACCAAGTGTAGCATGTATTTAAGTCGACAGTCTATTTTAAGATTAATTTAACCTCAGCAAAAAGCCAAACGTCTCTTATGTATTAATCAACCGAGGTCATTGCTATTCATTAAAGTACCCTTGTAAATGTTGATGGAAAGCCATTTTCAGGTCGGTAATGCATATGGTACATGGTGTTAGGACAGAGGGAGTGAGAAAAAGAGAAAGAAAGAGTAAAAAAGAGAGGTGACCTGAACCCAAAGAGGATGAATCTGAGCCCCTGAGGAGTAAACATCCTGTAAAAGCAGCGCAGCCTAGATCTGATGTTATGGGAAGCGGAGTGGAGCATGTTCTTTCTTAACAGGGCCAAGGTACGCTGCCAGGGGATGTGAACCTGTAATTCCTTTTCCCTGTTGCTTGAGTCAACACTGCACGTACAGACACATTCTCAAAGATACAGCAGACTGGAAAGATAGGTCACTACATTCAAAGTAACTTTGCACAAGAATATATTTTTTATAATTCCTGCAGCAATGTTTTTAACTCCTGACATTTATCTATGTGAGTCATGGGAATTTTGCCCATAAAAACTTGTTAACTAGTATATAAGCCATTAGGCCAAGGCGTGTGTGATTTTTTTTTTTTCAGTGCCAGAATACTTTATTTTAGCCTACGTTAAAATACCAAATAAAAAACAACCAAAAAACACTGTAGGTTGGTTCTGACTCTGGAGTTATTAAAACACTGATCTGTTTGTTTAATGATGCAGTCCGTAACCTATTTTGTGTTCAGAATATCTATTACTAGTAGTACACCATGAATACATTTCCCAAACCGTGTTTTTGAATTGTCCTCAATCACTACAGTACTGTCATGAGTGCTCTCTAGCTCCACTAGAGGATACTCGCTTCACTCCACCTTCCCTGGGACTTATTTTCCCATCGTGCACTGCACACCCGCACTTGTTCTCATTTTGTAATCATCACCTTCAGCTGTTGTCCATCACCACACCTTCTCTCACATACTATTTAACTGGTACTTATTCATACGACCTTCCTCATACGATTTTGTACGATTCGTCTAAAACCCCGTGATAGGTAGGTTTAGGGGCGGGTTTAGGTGTAGGTCCTTTATACGAATTGGCAACTCGTAAAAAATATGTATGGTTTAGAATAAATCGTATGAATTCAGACGAGTGAGGTTCCAACTCGTAAAATATGCACGAATTGCCGTGAGATCAGGTTGGTTCAAACGCAAAGTATTGACCTGCATAGGCAATATTCTAAGCGTTTTTTTCTCGTGTTTGTTTCTGTTGTTTTAACCTTGATCTGCTCTCCGATTCTGTGATTGTTCGCCGACTGCCTCGACCCTTTGCTTTGTATCTTTGTCCACGATTCTGCCTTGCCTCCATTGTACCTTTCTGCCTGTGATTTTGACCCTGCCTGCTGATTATTGAAATTAAGCTCTTGCACATGGAGCCGAACACTCATGCCGCAGTCGTTACAAGTACATCTAAAATAAGTGTTTATATGCAGGCTATTTAGACTGCTTCGGGTAGGTACCGCTGCGGAGTAGCCCCATTTTATATATACATAATAAATATAGCTTCTCCACAAAGGCCAAAGACCTGTGAATAACACACTAATCTTTGTATTCATAAGATTACCGCTCACATAACCAGTACACACTCATATAAGCTATTATGTAAACAAAAACTTTTATTTTGGATGCGATATATACTTACTGTTGATGCAACAGTAAAAAAAATTTTTGAAAAAAATTTCAAAATATGCTGCAGAGCTTAAGTGGTTAATGTCGATAGGATACTTACAATTGAACCTCCTACTGGAAACCGCTATACAATTATATTTTAATAAATGTTTTGCTAGGCATTAAAGGTCTCCTTGTAAAGTATGTATTCCAGCTTACAATCCCATTAGACCAGGACTTCCCCAAATGTGGTGAATATGAATATGAAAGAAGTGCACATTTCTGTTATTGTATTGTATCTCAAAAAGACAGTTCACTGCAGGTGGATTGTTATTTGTTTCTTTGTTTGATATGTCTTGATAAATCATTTTAAGCAGCTTGGTGATTGAAAAATGATTTTCACTTACCTAGTTCTCTTAGATTCTTATGAACACAATAAGAGCTTCGGAACATCTGTTCATTTCAAGTAAAAAATCGCTCAGCTGCAGAGTATAAATCCACAATGGCAGTCGCATAAGATGAAAGGCTTTTATTCAGAATAATGTTGAATAGTAGTGTGCTTACCTAAGACCAGTAACATACTCTATACAGGTAAGTGCATATAGGTGTTCTGCTTGTTCAATACATAAGTGCATCCACAGTGCATGTTCTGTATGTTTTTTATGGCCTTAATTCAATGACTTCAAAATAGTGATAGTTTCTCGAAAACACAATCATGTACATAAAATCTGCTTATACAGTATATTATTGTAGCCCAGTTTATGTTGATTACAGTGTTGTTAGACTTTACCCATTTACATGTTTATAAGCATCTGAAAAAAAGCACAAATGTCAGGGCACATCAAATCTCCTCCAGGCCCCCCAGAGGGTTGACAAACATTGTTTCTGTACTGGTAAAATGATCCCCAGTTGTCTTTTTTTAACTGTCTCTGTGCTACTGGGAATAAACACGTTGACTTCAACTTAATCAGTTCAAACTTGCATCCTATTTCACAATAGTTGACCTGTAAGTAAAGTGGAAAAATAGAAGACAACAGTTCACTTGGCAATACTGACAGTACAATGCAAATGTTAACTGAGAAATTATTGATTTGTTAAATAATCTTTAAAGCCACAGTTTTTTTAATAATTAAATCGTACATTTATTAATCTCATTTTAATTTAGTGTTAAAAAATGTACTCTGACTTAAATAGCATCTAATTGCCTTAGTTCAAGTTCACTGTGCGTTTGCATCATTTTTGTGCATATACAAGTTGTTACATTTCATTTATGTTCATTATATATATCTATCTTATTATTCTCAAATACTGTGTATATGGTTAAGTTAACTTGATAGCCCAAATGAATAATGATTTGAATTTCCATGATTTATAATCTATTTTCATTTGTTGTTGAGATTCAGAAAACATGTAGCAGTCCTCTGCACTTATAGCCACATGGTTCAGGCAAACCACTTAGTCCTACAATCAGTCACAAACCTGCAAACTGTGGTGAACATCAGGAGGAGGGAGAGTGAGGCAGGAGGTGTCCGTTAGTGGCCGTGGCTGTCCCTGAGGTCATGGAGAGAGGCATCAGCAACTAACACTCCCGCTGTCGCTCCCTCCAGCACAAATATAGGACGAACTGTTCCCGGCTTTGTCGCTCTTCTTCTGTTTGTGGGCTTCAGTGTGTGGATCACGATCAATGGCCAACACAGGCAGAGAATCAAGATGGTGTGTGTCAGTCGGGGTAATTTTGTTTACCTAGGAAGTTGAGCGTACCTTGCTGAGATGATTACAGGGTTATGATTGTTGTTATCAAGTCATTCATTGTACTCAACCTGCTGTCGCTTTCAATTATCACCGTTTGTGTCTCCAAATCCGAACCAGAATTGCCGTGGCCCCCTGAGAGTCGTATTACCTTTAAAAGAAAATCCATACGCATCACACTCCTTCTGTGTCTTCACGTTTCAAGTCGAGACAGCTGCTGTTCCTTTGGCTTGCAGGGTAGTCTGGGTCATACTCGTAAATTGATGTGGCCTTTTCCAGGGGTCTTTGGGTTCCCTCATCAGGGGTGTGTGGGATTAGAGTTCAAGGACTGCCTTGGAGGTTCAGAGGCCCTTTTTTTTGTGGTCTCCGGTCTAAAATGTTCATAATGTGTTTGCAAATTTTACCATAGGGGGTGGAAATCAGTGGTGCATTGTAATGTTGGTTCTGTTAGCTCATATTTCACATCACATTATGATCGTTCTTCAGCCTGCAAATGGTTGTAGCACTAATGAAGCCATCTTTGACATGACTGATTCTGCTGTCAGTGAGCGTGGGTGTTGCGTCGCTTATACAAATGGCGCGAATCAATGCAGTTGTTCTGATCAATGATTTCTGAGTATGTAAATGATGAGTTCATAACTCTTCAGGCTGGGTGCACATGACAAATATTGGTGAAATTAATTAAGCGTAACAAGCTACGTTGCCCACCGAGAGTGTGCTCAAAATGCATTTTTCCCATCCTGGTGTTGTTTTCAACTGATGTAACGAATTTCTTTCTTTACCTGTAATTATTTTTGAAACATTCTGAAGACTTTGTTCTCTCTACTCTCTCTCTTTTTTTAAATATTGCAATGCTGCTGTCACCAATATGTGTAATAAAATTGATATCCTGGGGTGGGCAGGGAACTTGTTACACTTTGAAAATGAGGGAAAAATCTCCATGCTCTGGATCCAATTAAATATGAGCAACCAAGTGACTGCCATCCTATAGTCAGCTGCTCTGGTATATCATTAAAGAGCCTCAATCCCGAAACATAGCTGACAGAATGGACAAGACGGAGACAAAACTGTCAGGCTTCCTGCTTTGTGGATTCTCAAATGCCATGTCACGCCTGCTTGTTATGTGCAACATAACTGTTCATGCAACATTCTGCAACATCCCACTAAAGTTGCATGTGATTGCAGTTTAGGTAACTACTGTGCGACAACACTTGTTGAAGCTCGAATCTGGCCTGAGTGGGTGTGCAGCAACTGTAGATTCAGTGAAATAACTAGGGCTGTCATTTAATATGTTAATATAGTACAATAATTTATATTAAAAAAGACCATTAAAACAGAAAAGCATTAATACCATCTGACCTTCATAATAATGTCTGGGGCTAAATATTGATGCATTTCATTAATTTTGATTAGTTTGATAAATTAGTCAGCATGTCATGTAATTAAAATGTTTTAATAGATTGACAGCCTTGGAAAAAAATGCATGCAATATGTTATTCTGTAGTCAAACTGTCCCTGTGATGAATAATTAGTTTAGTAGTTATTTTTACTTTAGTTTTTGAAATACAAAGCAAGTAAAACATTTGAAGAGAAACATTTAATCTTGTCTTTTTCAGTTTGCTGTGGGTTAAAATGTTGTTAAAGTAAATAAACAGCAATTAGCTCTTGTTATACTGTACCAGGAAGCTGAGAGAACATCCTGATATAGAAGAGAGCTGTGCATTAAAATAGATACATACTTGCACTTTCCATAGATATGGTTCCCTTTAGTGTTCCGTCGTTGTTTTATGGGCATTCAGGTCAAAAATGTTAAGACCTATTATTAATATAAATGCTTGTTAGTAAGTGAAGACCCAATCATTACTGTGCTCTTGAGAAAGTTGCTGGAGGGGAATTGTTCATTGTAATGGTTAAAAAACTGCTGATAACTAACTGCTGTAAATTGTGCTGGAATTCAGCAAGTTCTGCTACATTTTAGGACTTTAAGTAAGAAAAAATTTCAGGGGTTCGAAACTTGAAATGCTTCAACCCTTTCGACCGACTGGTTTGACTGAGAGCTAAATCATGTCATTTGTCATCTTGACAGGCAGGCCGGTAAGTAGTGCACCTGGAAGAGAAATTTACATTTCTGTGTAATCTGCATTTTAAATGTGATTTTCATATGTGCATGTACTGCAGCAAAGAAGGTCCTATCTATAGGCCTGTCCTGGAACTAATGAAAAAAGGATGGAGGATTTCTGGACCTTTCACCAGCAGATAATACATAAATCTGTTTTAGCGTTTACTTAATTAAAAGACAAAAGAAACATAGAAAGACAGGTTGAAACAAAATAAACAAATTATTGTTGAATTCTCTCTTATGAATCGTAACATTCTGTTTTGAGCACTTTTACATATGAAGCAATTACATATTGTTTTGGCTTTACTTCAATTTATAGTTGAAAATTCGATTTTTTTTTGTTTTTACTGTTTATGCATCCTGATATCATGTCAAATCTGAATGTTGTTATTTTTCATGGGACAATTAATTGTAGTTTTAAATGTATTTTCATGCAGGTAGTTTTTAAGCAGCAATAGTTCTTGGCGATCAGCTCTTAAGCTCCAAAGAGGACAAAAAAAACACCATAAACCTATGTGTGCTATATTCTAAGTCAGTTAAAGCTTTGTTGGTTTTTTCATTTATTTATTTATTTATTTTTGTGCTTTTTGGAGCTTGACAGCAGAGATGGAACCTCCAGGTGAAATAAATTGACTTATTTGGATTATTCTGAACTTGACAACATTTGCTAAACTATAAACTAACTAAGAAAACTATTTTGTATAAATGTAAAAATATGTTTTCTGTTCCCTGTGTAGTTTATCTGCATTTATACTGCATTTGCTCCTACTGTATGTAGGGGAGAGTGGGGGCAGTTGCAACACTTTTTACATTTTCTTCAGTTTCTCAGCGATCGTTTGTTTTAGAAAGACACAATTTAAATATATTTTACCTATAAATGTCACCCACCCGCCCATACTGCCACAACATGTGTACATATGATAATATGGAAGTAATTTGTACTTAAATGGACGCTGAAAAATGTTGCTACTGTCCCCATATATTAGGACAGTTGCAACAATCATTTAGATGTAATTAAATTCATAATTGCATACTTTTTCAAATCTTTTTTTAGTTTATTTGAGACCAGAGACATAGTTCATTGAGTAAATAACAATATTTAAAAGGCAAAACATTAGTAGTAACAAGGAGTAATGAATGAACCATCAAAAGCACACAAACTGATTATTTTAATAAAGAATCATAGCATTGTATTCACAATTCCCCATCTGACTCAATTGTGGCAAATGTAAATGGAACCAGGATCAGTGCAGGCTTCATGAGCCCATGCCCTGCACTGACAACATTGTAGCCACACTTCTCTCGGTCTGGAGCTGTTTTGAGGTCCCCCTGAAACATTTCCATTGTGGTTCGTGTGTTTGCAGCGCCTGTGTTGTCAAATTGATGAAGATGTTTTTTAAGTTGCAGCCGTTTGTTTCTGTTTGAATGCGTTATTTTTAAATTACAGCGCGTTGAGCTCTCTCGGCCACCGTTCCCATGAGCACGCTGAGATTAACCTTATGTGTTTTGCATAGTATATTTGTCATACTAATATTCAATCTCTTCTCTCCTTCGTTCAGTTCTTGATTGGGTTGGCAGTGACCATCCTGACTGACATTGTCCACTTTGGGCTGTACTACGCAGTGTCTGAAATCCAGTTTAAAAATGGGTCACTAGAGTTGTTTCGCTTTAGTGGGGGCATGGCCATCATGAGCCTGCTGCTCAAACCTGTTTCCTGCTTCTTTGTCTACCAGATGTACCGTGAACGGGGTGGTGAATACAACGTCAACTTCGGTAAGTGGGCGACAGAAGGCCTTGGGGGAGAAAGAATGATGGGTGACTGATTAATGTTGGTCAAGAGTGCTGTCTGACGCATGTGAAGGTCTTTTCGAGAGGTTTAAATGGCACCACTGGTTGCTTTGGTTTGTGTAAAGCATTATTGGGCCTATTTTAGGCATTGTAATTTCTAGGTCACTGATTACAGAGCACAAGCATTTCACTCAAAATGGCAAGAAAAATGAGTTAAAAGGAGCAGGTAATTGAGTTTTAGCGCTGGTCACAAGGCAGATGCTTGACAGAGCAGCTCAAAGAGAAGAAAAAAGACAGACCGCTTGACTGATCTCTGCAGGCTAAAAAACAGGGCTTGGGCCCAAAGGGATCAGGTCAGTTTTGACTGGTTTCTCAATGTTAAATCTTTATTATCTGTGATCTTAGTATCATAGCTGTTTTGTTGAGGTCTAAGTGTTAGGTTCATTTCTCCAGGTCTTTTATTAAACCTTTAAAGTATGACATATGAAATGAATCAGAAAAAAAAACATGGAATGTGATATAAAAAAAACAGTTGCTGATATTTACATGATCAAAATGTAAGACTAAACATTTTTAACATAATGACAGAATGCATGTACATTTTTTAGTTTAGTAAGTTCGTACTGAAATATGTATTTATTCTATTCTATGGTTAACTATTCTTGTTAACATGTTCTATGTTTGCTTTATAAAGATTTCACAGCAAAAACTACGGTGGCCCAGAGAGCTCAACACGCTGCAATTTAAAAATAACGCATGCAAACAGAAACAAATGGCTGCAACTTTAAAAACATCTTCATCAATTTGACAACACAGGCGCTGCAAACACACGAACCACAACGGAAATGTTTCAGGGGGACCTCAAAAAGTGACGAACCCATCTGGGACCTGATTATTTGTTCAGTGGCTTTTGGTCAGAGCAGAGGTGTTGTCGCTGAACTAAAAGGTGAGTTTTTTTGTTTATTTTAACAACATGATCATACGATTCATTGGTCTTTTAGATATTATTAGACTAATCTGACGAGTCACACACAACATGCGTTATTTTTAAATTGCAGCGCGTTGAGCTCTCTCGGCCACCGTACTCCCCCCTGTCTTTGTGATTTTGGTTTGTCCCTCATCAGTTTGATTGTTTCACCTGTTGTTTTTACACCTGCCCTCACTTTTGTCCTAATTTGTATCCCTTTAAATAACGCTGTCTTTTCGTTTGTATTCAGGTCTTGTTGATGTATTTACGTCTGTATGTTTCCCTGCGTGTTTCCTTCGCTGCTGCCTCGTCAGTATTTTGTTTGTATTTGGAGTTCTGGAGCTTTGTTATTAAATATTTCTGCAGTTAATCTTTCGCGTTACTCGTTCTGTGCTCCACACGCATGCACCGCTGCAGAGCCGTTACAATGGTAAAAACTTAATTTAATTTCCATGACTCTTTTGTGAACAATTATCTAATCCAAAAAGTGAAAACTTTGTTTTCAAAAAATAAATAAATTAATAATAAAAGTTTATATTTATTTTTGCTAACCACCATTAAGGTGAGGTCACTATGTATTTGACCACCCAGTGATTTTGTGTTTTCTTACTCAGAAATCATGGAGGGGTCTACAATTCTCAGCATAGGTGCATTTCCACAGAGACAGAATCTACAAAGAAAAGTCCAGAAATCACATTGTATGGTTTACTAATTATTTGGGAATTTCTGTGTCAAATAAGTATTTGATCACTTGCTTATCAGGCAGATGTCTGACCCTCAAAGACCTGTTATTTAGCTTTTAAATAGTCCAGCTACACTCTGCTCGTGATTCTAAATTAGTAGCACTTGTTTGAGGTCGTTAGCTATCATAAAGACACCTGTGCACCCCACAATCAGCCAAAGACTAAGTAGCAACATGGACAAAACCAAAGAGCTGTCAAAAGACACAAGAGACAAAATTGTAGACCTTCAAAAAGCTGGAAAGGGTTACTGGGCAATTGCCAAGCAGCTTGGTGAAAAAAGAACAACTGTTGGAGCAATTGTCAGAAAATGGAAGAGGGTGATGATGTCAATGTCCCTCGGACTGGGGCCCATGGGAGATACCCTGTGGGGTATCAATAATGCTAAGAATGGTGAAGAATCAGCCCAGAACTAGACGAGAGGAGCTGGTCAATGCCATGAAGAGAGCTGGGACCATTGTTTCCAAGGCTACTATTAGTAAGACACTAAGACGTCAGATGAGACCAAAGTAAAACTTTTTGTCTTAACTTTCACCGTGTTTGGAGGAAGAAGAATAATGAGTATCATCCCAATAATACCATACCATACCTACAGTGAAGCATGGGCTGGAATGCTCTGGGGCTGTTTTTCTGCACAGGGGACAGGACGACTGCACTGTATTAAGGAGAGGAGGAACAGGGCCATGTATTGTGAGATATTAGGCAAAAACCTCCATCCCTCAGTCAGAACATTAAAGATGGGTCTTCCAACATAACAATGACCCAAAGCACACAGTCAGGAAAACCAAGGAGTGGCTCCATAGGAAGCATATCAAGGTTCTGGAGTGGCCTAGTCTCTAGACCTAAATCCAAATGAAAATCTTTGGAGGGAGCTGAAACTCTGTGATGACAACCCCGAAACCTGACAGATCTAGAGAAGATCCGTATGGAGGAGTGGGCCAAAATCCCTCCTGGAGTATTTGTAAATCTGTTGAAGAACTTTAGGTTAGACGCCTGTAATTGTTAACAAAGGCTTCTGTACCATTTTTTATTTTATTTTTTTTTTGACTCAAGTGATCAAATACTTATTTGACACAATAATTCCCAAATAAATTTTTAGCAAATCATATACTGTTATTTTCAGATTTTTCTGTTTAGATTATGTCTCTCACAGTGGAAATGCAGAAAATTGTTGACACCTCCATGATTTCTGTCATGATGTGGGATCGTAACACTCGCGCCCTCGTTTCCTCGCGAACACGGAGAACTAGGAGGCAGGATGACAATCAGAACTAAACATTTATTTCAACAAAACAAGAAAGGACAAGGAACAAGCAGAGAGCAAAGCAGAGCAGAGCATACACACCTACTGTACATGAAACGTTAACAATCGACAAACAATCAAGACATGGGAAGTGAATTTTTTACAGCGACTAATTACACACATCTGGACAAACATGGCTGGACAGGAATGATCATTGATGATGAAGGTGGGGTTACAATTTCTTAGTAAGAAAATTTGCAAAATCACAGGGTGATCAAATGCTTACTGACTTCACTGTATATAATATACAGTAATGTAATTGTTAATGCATTTAATAATTTTGCATTAGTTAACATGTATTTTAAATATAATAGCTTGGGTTATTGACTACACTTTTAGTCATGCAATTTAAAATACAACTTGTACATGGCTCTGCATCCTCATATGTTAAATTATTTAGATAATTTGCTTATTATTATAGCTACAAGAGTGTAGAAGGTCAGCTCATATGTTCATGTTTAAATATATTCTGTGCAGGTTTTTCCAGTCCTGAATACAAAAACTGTCTGCAAAATCTAATGACTAGGGGTTACACTGATTAATTGACTAGAGGAGATCAGTTGCATTCGATCCATATGCTGTTAGCAATACTATTTCCTGCTCAATTCGTGTGTCATTTAATTTGCAAGTCAAATCTGCAGCAAAGTCGGAATTATGTTTTTGTACATCAGTTGAACTAACAACACTAAGGTCATGGCTTTAACTCCCAGAGAATGCACATACTGATTTACATTTACATGTAGCCATTTAGCAGAGCTTTTATCCAAAGCGACTTACAAATAAACCTCAGCGCAAGCAATTTATGATAAGAGCCGGCAATGTTTATAATACAATGCTTGCACAATGCTGCAGTACTGATAAAAAGTGTGACTTGAATGCTCCTCTTTGGATGAAAGCAAAATGCACAAATGTAAATTAATTATGACAATAAACAAATAAAGTGAAAATGAAGCACTTTGCATCCACAAAACATAGTTGGGTTCACAAACAAGGCAGCTGTGATGCCTGAGACCCTTAAAAAAAATAAAAAAAATAATAATCAGATGTCATCCAGAGGCTAAATGAAAATATAAGTGAGAAGGACAAGTGTGTTGTCAAAGCATCAATGCAGATATGCAAGCTTTTGTTTCTCACTGGGATCATCTCTTTTGCAGCATGACGTGTTCATTACATAAGCTAAACACTGACTAGTTGCTACTTTTCTGGATGACCAATCGGCTAGTAAAGAGTAGCAATATCTTTTTACAACAAGCGTTTTATGACAGCGTTTCTTTGCTATGAAAATTCTTCTACATAAGTTCCAATTATCTTTTGAATTAAAACATCAAAAAGCACATTGTTCACAGCACGTAAAGTCCTTAAGGATGAGTGGATTAGCCGACTCAGAGATTTCCATCTATGAGCAATGTTGCTGTCAGCGTATCAAATTTGCATTTCGAAGCACTCATGTAACATCATGAAATTAATAGGTAAAATACACCTTCAGGGCAGTTTCTAGGTTCTTCAGAGGCGGTAATTCTTGGCAGGCAGGTCAACCAAATTATGCAAACTCTTAAAAGGCTGCTGCCCTTGAGATCTTTTCAACTGAGCTGTACTGAGGCAAACACTTTGGTCATCTTCATTTTGCTCACGTTAGATCCCTTGCGCTAAATGAATCCCAATTAATTAATGTTTTCGTTTTACTTACAGAGATAGCATAATGTGACTTTGTCTTCATCCTCAACTATTATTAAAAAAAGTATATATATATTTTTTTTCCACTTCTACAAGACTTTGAGCTCTTTTGTTTCACAGGACTCATACCTGATCACCTTCCACTGCAAGTGCAACGCTGTACCAGGTGAGCTACAGAGCAAGTTTACCATTTCAGGAAAGCCATGCACATGGAGTTGGCAATATAATAGAAACATTTAAATGCATTAGTTAACAAACCATGCACTATGGTAAAAGTGCTCCGTTGTCATAACCTAGTATTGTGCAAGAAACTAGCCTAGTCTCACGGTGTAATGAGTGAAAAACGAAGAAAACAGTTGCAGATGCAGATTCAATATTTATTGACCGAGTCAATCCAATCAAGAGTTCAGTGAAAGAAGACAATGCGACACTGTCAGGACACACAGGTTGGTAGCGCAGGGACTACAGCGGGCAATCCTGGAGGGAAATAGAAATCCTCGGGGAATTCCCATCGGAGAGAGCGGATAACCAGCCAGCCAGAGGACCTCCATGCAGCAAAACAGAGGAACTGACGAAGACAGGACAGGTTAGCACACATTTAATAGTGTTGTTTAATGAGCCACTGCTGGAACTAGTTAGCTCCTTACCCACACTCAGCTACACCTACTCATTCATACACACAACAGGAAGAGAATAAGATCGTGAACCGTAACACAGCAATTGGTACAAATTTGTCCGAAAAAGTTTTTTTTTTTTTTTCTGCAAATTGCTAATTCGTATGAATGACCTTCACCTAAACCCGCCCCTAAACGTTTTGACAAACTGTACAAAATTGTACCAGTGAGGTCGTACAAATTTGAATGAATTAGCACAAGTTTGTCACCTCGTACGAATACATACAAATTGGTAATGCGGCTGTGTTGAAGAAACTGTTCATTTTTCTAATGAGCCTTGAGGAAACAATTATTTTTGCAGTTGTTGTGTGTTTAACACATAACTTGCATATTTTGTCTGAAATATAAATTCATATAATCAATCTGGTACTAGCAAAACATTTAACATATCATCAATTTGGATAGCACTGTCAAATGAATCAATGGCTTTCAGATATGCTCTAAAGAATTTAAACCACCATGCTATATTGAAACTGTAATGACATGCAACAAAATAATGACTTAAATGAGTTTAAAATGTGGTAGAGCATGGCTGGCTCTTCAGATCTAGCATTTTTTATCCCTCCTTCCACAGGCATTCTTATTCCATTTAATCTATCATATCATTTGTGAAATAAGGCTGTGAAAAGATAGCGCTTTGGATGTAGAGGAATAAGGAGAGAATGGCCCCACTGTCAGAGCACCTGTCACTCCAATGATATCTCTTGCCAGCTGGCGCTGAAACGGCCCGTTGAGTCTGTATGCCTAGAAGCAGAGCTGATATGGCTTGCATCTGGAAATTAACTGCACTCAACAGAACTGAAACATCAGAACTTTTTTTAACATGAGGCTTTTTCATTATGTTCCTTGAGGTACGCTTCAGGATAAGTTCAACGGCATCTAGGTAATAGCCAAACGTTGCCTGTTAATCCATTTCTGAGTTCATTTAAAACATACAATGTTCTGATTCTGATGTAAATTTGATGACGCAATTTCGTGTGACCTAACCTGCCCGATTCATTTATTAGTCGTATCAAATTTCAAGTGCTCTGCGATGACTGTCCAGTTACACATCTTGCTTTATGAAATTACCGTTCAGTGCAGTGATGACATTGTTTAATCTAAATCCAATCACCATGTCCAATTCCCACCAAAGGAACATATGATGGAAACATTTGGTCCTCACCCTTAAAGTACCGTTCATCCAGCTGGTCTGGGATATTAAAGAAAAGGTTGCCAGGTTCTCTACCACTACATAACATGTGTCAAAATGTCTTTTGTTATAGGCTACATTTTATTAAATTGTGAAAATTATTGGTAACACTTCAGAATAAGGGGTCAGCATTAGTTGAGCATAGACACACTAGTAATTAATGATTAGCTTAACATTTTAATCCTTAATTACTATTAATTAATTTATTTTGCATAATTGTGAACAAATTAACCATTAATTAATGCTTAACTAATGCATTATTCTGACCCCCTATTCTGAAGTGTTACCAAAATATGTATTTGACTGAAAATGAAAATAAATTGACATATATGGATATGACTTAATCCGTGGCACAATTTATTGTACACTCAGGGCAAGCTACAAAATGGCAAAAGTTAAACTGAAATAATTTGGAAACTAATTAACAATAACTGTTCATGATTTAAATTTTTAGACAAAGAATAAACATTGTTTTAATACACAATCAGTTGTATCTTTTAAATAAACTTTGATGTGTTAAGATATAACTTTTATATTAATGCATTTTAATGAAAATTAAAGTTAATGAAATAAATAAATCCCTCCATGTTGCTAAAGTAAGATCTTGATTATAATATAATATCTCTGACAAGTAATTACTGTCAATCCACATTGAGTTAATATTAATTTATCTGCACATTTCATAGGCTAAGGCTTCCCCCGGCCAATTAGCAATGACCTTATTACTCTCTACAACTTAGCCAAAATGGCAAAAGTCATTAGTATGTGCAGCACAGCCTGACATACAAAACTGTGTTCCTTGTTCAACTACCCAAGTATATTAAGTACATGTTTGACACACTTGTGTGCATGATGAACCAGAATAGATTGGAATTACTGTTCCCTGACACATCCACACGCTATGATTTGGAATGCCAAACCAATTTCATAATACACTTTGGAATGCCTTCGGAGTATTTCTGCAAAGCGAGGTTTTCAAAAATATTAAATGAATAGCAATTTATGAATGATACATATTATGGAGAAACAAGAACAACAGGAACCCATTATTTGTATGTCAACATCCCACTCAAGATGCTTGACTAAATGTCAAACAAACAAATGCTCCCCACTCTTGTTTTGCTTTGCTCTTCCATTTATTACGAATACACGCATAACTCATTTCAGAGAGACAAATTAAAACAGTAAAAAAACGGGAGAGAGTATGTTTGCACAGCCATCACTCAACATAATATATACCCAAAAGGTTTAAAATCACTGAAGCCTGGAGAAACTGCCCCTACAAAATGTCCACAGTTATAGAATGAACTTTGATAATTGTAATTGTTTAGCCAACAGGAGCTCTCAACCGTGAAAACATATCGCTGGCCTGATATTGATTTGCATATTGATGCTTTGCAATATCATACACTGCAAAACACATGCCTTGGGGAGCACCCAAAGGTCAATATTTGCATCAGACAATTTATCTGTGTTGAATAAAAACCAGGGCACAGGTGGGACAGCGCTGTGTGGCTTATATTGATTCCTGAATTGTTGAACTGTACAGTGGAATGTGAAGAAAATCTGAAGCTGTATGCACATATATTGCCCTGTGTCGTCATTAAAATACATATTTGATTATCCCGTACGCTAGGTTTCATTTCATTTTGTGATTTCACTGGAACACATGCAGAGCAGTCCACAGCACACCTACATAACTTCCTCTGATATTACAAGCACATAATTCGCTATGTACGGTACATCTGTGTCAATTCCATCTAGAGTCTGAGAGACTCTAATTCTGCTTTTGTAATTTCTTTCTGGCATGGCTCAGAGCATGAGTTGTGCTTATGGCCTCCTATTTGCCCTTTTCATTACTCTAAGATCCTCTAGACGTGGTGTGATCATGACGGATGAGATAGGGCTTGACCGGAGAGAGACATGCTTCATTTAAACAATGACTATGCTGGGTAATTACTGTTTGATCAGTTGTGATCTCTGCACCCAGAGCATTTGACACTCCAGGTAATTGTGTTGACTTGGCAAAGCCAACAAACTGTTAGTGTGCAAACTTGGATTAAATTTAGTTTGCTCTTTAGCTTGCTCTGGCTTGGGCTGTATATTTTACAGACTATTTTCCTGAAGCAGATACATAAAAAAATAAAAAAAAACCTCCAATCACAACGCTTTAAATCAGTTGGGTTTGCTCTTGCTTTATTAGTAATTTTTAAACCGGCTATTACTGCACAGACAACTATTATTTTCTGTCATTTGAAGGTCTGTTATGCAGATGTAATTGTTTATTGATTTAAACAGAATACATTTTCTGGCATTAGAGTTCTGAACAACTTATAATTGGCCAAAATGCAGAGAGCTGTGAATTATAAATTACAAGGCTTGCACCATGATAAAACAATCTGTAAGAAAGGTGTTTTTTTTGTTTGTGTTTGTTTTTCTGCTGAGAGAAACACCCTTGTGCATCTCAATCATTGCAAAAGTGATCAGTCTGAAAATTATAATCTTAAATTCAGTTTGAAGTGGAAAAAGCTAAGCAGACGTAGATTTTTTTTTCTTGGCAAGTGAAGCAGCTGAATTATAATTATTATAATTTTTTTTATTTTTTTTCTAATTGTAGGTGGTCAGGCTTACATGTGTTCTATCGATTTTCATGGCAGCAAGCAATTAAACTGTTCACAACCCTGTTTGAAAGCAGTTTTTCTTTACAGATGGGTTATTAGTTGTGTGTCTATCTAAACAAAAAAAAAATAAATGTGAATGTGCAGTAGAGTACAGTAAGCAAATAGCATTTGCGGGGGACGGGAAATGATTATTCCTTGTCTAACATATTTTCAATTAGTTGCTGCACAGGCATTAGACAACAGATAATTACATACAATTATTCCTGGCGAATTGTTCTAAAGTATGATAATCAAGATTAATACGGGCCGGTTGACTCCATTTATTTCTAAAGCACCGGGGGTGCTCCCTTCTTCTGCGTAAATATATAATTAATTACACATTGGCAGGAATAGTGTAATTGCAATATATCACAATTAACAAAATTCCTGTTTCTCATGATGGAACTATTCATTACTGAGTGCTGTGTGTGTGTGTGTGTGTGTGTGTGTGTGTGTGATGTAAAAAACAAAAAAATAAATAAATAAACACTGTTAAACAATGACTACAGTCTACCTTCTTCAAATAAAATGTGCATGTATTTAGCAGAAAAAGTAATTTATTTAGTTATTTAGTTTGCAAGCTCCAGTACAAGACTGTTGTGCTGTTGACAGTCTAATACACCTATGGAAGGCCCTAATTTTGGCGCTATAATGTTTTTGTTTTTGAATGTCTTTATAAAAAAGTAATTTTCCTACACAAAGTGCCTTTGTGGTTCAGCACTGAAGTCTTTATTGCTATGTAAAGAAAAAAATAATGGCTTTGCAGGATAGTCAGAGCATATTTTTCCTGTCTTGTTTGCAAGCAATTTTGCTTGGATTGACACGCTTGGATTGCTAGTTTTCTTTAAAGCCGGCAGACTTTAAATCTCAGTATGTGGCCGGGACACTTCTTATGGATGGGCTGTTATTTTTAAACACAGCAAGAGAAATCAAAAACCACATTGTGAGGTAATAGGAAAGAGATTAGCGAGCCAACTCGGTTCAATGAAATCGACATGATTTGTAAAGCTTGGTGGTTTTTCGTTGATTTCAGATGCAGAGATGCAGAAAACACTAAGTGCTTGTGGGTCCTATCAATAAAACGCTGCAGTGTTGAATGATAAGATCAGATCATTAGGACCAGCACAAGAAACCTCATTACATTCGTCGATTTATGGTGAATGTTAAAGTTTGTTTTCATATTAATGTGGGCCTGTGTGTGTCATGTACTGCTTTGGTTGATTCGCTGGTGTGAATTTCAGTACAAGCCCATAATGCATAGTTGGCTTGTGACAGAAGACAATAAGGAAAGGCTGCTGGCGTTGTGTGCTGTACACTCTTGTCTAACTGAATGGAGTTAAATGAGCTGCCTCAAGCAACTTTACATTGGACGCTGTGACAAAAACCTATCCGCCAAGCCGGTTGTCATAATTACTGTCTCTTTTAGTACTGCGAGTTCTGTGTTGCCCATCTGACAGCATTCTGTAACCCATATTTAATCTTCCTGGAAAGGGCCCATTAAGGTGTGCCCCAGGGGCCAGCGTTTACTCCAGATCTTAAGTTCTCCGTGCCGTCTCAGTGGAGGTGTGACGTTGACACGTAAAATATTATTTTCCTCATACTTGTGCCATAATGCACGCCTCAGAGGATGACAACACTGTTGTTCTGATTATGTGTTGATGAATGCTGTGCTTTAAGTTACACCATTTGTTCCCTGAGAGCTTTTTTCAGCCCCTATATGTGCCATAATGAGCACTCAGGAAAAATGCCGGAGACAGCCATGAAGTAATTTGTTTTGATACAGAAGATTTTTCTCTCTCTTTCTCTCTCGTCACTTACTTCTTTGCCAGTGGTGTCTTAATAACAAAATCCGAATTGCGTATTTCCAAGTGACAGCTGATAGAAGAGAAAAAACAGTCTGAAGAATTGTTGCATTTTATTCCGATGAACGTCCACTGTAAAATAAGTGAATAAACAGGTCTTGGAGGAATCCTGGTGAATGAGATGCAGTTTATTAGAACAATAAAGCTGCTTGGTGAAGAGGTTTTATCTTACTTATAGACATTTTTTTTTATTTATGTTTAAGAAGTTGGAACAAGCAAAATAAAATGAAAAAGTTAATGATAGAAACTTTATTGCCACACTATATGCTAACGATTCTCAATATCACAAGCACAATATATAGCAGAACGGACATGTTTTGGTTTGAACACTTTGAAACTGCTAATAATAATGTAATAGTCTAATATAATTATATAATCACGATAACCATATGGTGTATTAACCTATAATATTGCAGGCTGTAAAAAAAAAAAAAAAAAAAAAAAACATATTCAGCAAATAGCTTCGCTGTGTGACAAGTACTTATTAACACCTTATTGCAAATAGTCCCCCTGATACAGGTAAAATAACGTTTACATGCACATGTGTTAATTACTGTATTTTCACATTTAATCAGGGCTTGTGGCATCAGTCACCCCCACTATTTATGGGGCCCTATGGACATAAATTTAATATTAATCATCAAACAGCATCCCTAAATAAATCCATACAATTCAAAGATCACACTTTATTTCACCGTTCCACTTCAGACATTCTACTAACTATAAGTAACTTTGTAACTACATGTCAACTAATTCTCATTAATTCACAATTACATGTACTTACTCTCAGAGTAGACTGTTAGGGTAGGTTTAGGGTCAGGACTGAAGTTTCTGATGTAGTATGTATGTAGTATGTTGTGGACCCATCGATATAAAGTGTTAGAAGATATTAATCAGACAGTCTACTAAAACTCTAATAACTGACATGTTATTAGTAAGTATTACAAGTTGACATGTTGTTGCAAAGTTTCTAACTGTTAGTAGAATGTCTAAAGTGGACCATTGAAATAAAGTGTTACAGATTTTACAAATTAAATAATTAATGATAGTTTTAAAAACAATGCAAATGATAAAAAAATATCAATAATAGTAATATTAATCACAATATTATGAATAAGAGATACTTTAAGGGTGTGTGCATTTTATTTATTTATTTGTCTGTCCCTCCATTTGTTTGATTGTTTGTCCATTTGTCTGTTATTTTGTTAATTCATTAAATCATTCATTCACTCACTCATTTATACATTTATTTATTCAGTTTAATAGTTACACACACAAGTCCACTCTCTGAATTTGATTACATGCTCTTCCCTATTTTGATGAGTTAATCCAAAAAAAAAAGGATACAATGTGTGCCATTCTGTGTTATATTGTATGTTCGTTTTCCATTAACTTTTTTTTTTTTTTCCTGTATTGAAGAAATCACAAATCCATTGATTCTGGGCCAGCCTTTTGGTATTGCACCGCTGCCAGAGTATCCCCACGAAGGAATAAACTTGGAGCTAGTTGGAAAACAAAAATGAAACGATCATTAGAGGTTTGGGGATGAGGGATGTTGCTGGAGCTGTCAATTGAAATCTTCGAGGACATTGCTTCTAGACTCATTTTAAAATTTCTCATTTTATAAATGCTAGTGGCGTAATAAATAATATGATTTGAATTGATGCAAAAACGTGCAATCCATCACCAACGTGACCAGTGCTCTGTTTGTCTGCCCACCCCTCTATGCAGTAAATTAGTTTCTCGCAGCACCAGTGTGTATGGAAAGAGCAATCTCTTTACCTCACGCTGTGTGTGTCCCCAGGTTCATTCTCACCTAGCACACACTGCGGAGGCTTATCGGATGTGAGGACTGCATGGGTGAGCAGCAGTAACAAGTGCAGACTTCCCATTCTAGCACACTACACAGAGCCGCTGAATAGAAGCAGATGTGATTGACCACTGCGCATCCAATTAGTTTACGGTTGGATCTCTGTCACATGTTAGGATGAGATACTGAGTAAATCTGCTTCAGTATATTTGAGAATGCGCTGATTTGACATCAGAGAAATGAATTCTTTAAACATGCCTGAACAAGAGCTTGAGAGCCAGTTGCAATCGAAAGTTAAATTAAACTAAATGTTGGGGCAACTTTTGTGCTTCAATTGCAAAAAAAAAATAAATAAATAAATAAATAAATGCTTCTAGATTATCAGTGAATTCATGTGGATTAGGGCAAAGCGATGCATGGAATTTATTTTGACAATTGTGTATACAATTTACAACAAAGTATTTCTAAGCATAAACAAACATGCAAATTCACAATATACTGAAATACTGAGGATAAATAGTAAAAGGAGTCAATGAACTAATCATAATTTGTAAATATGACTACTGTGTAGTAAGCCGTTTAATTCGTTGCAGGCATTCGAAAAGATGTCTGTGTCGGGATGAGCCTTTCGAAAGCATCGCACTGATTAAAAATACAATAAAAGCTGCTCCAGCTGTCTTGTACAAATGGAGCGGTATTAAGCATAGAATGCAAGCATAAAGACAAAGGTGATTTTAATAACTCGCATTGCAAATATGTGCAGTAACATTATCAAGTATGTGACATGAGGAGGATTTCAAGTGTTCTGCAATGTGCTGACACAAGCACTGATGTGTAATTAAACTTTGAAGCAACTAATGAAGACAGATTTGGCCAGCAGAAGCTCGCGGTGGGTTTTATTTAGGGCTTGGTTGTAACCCGAGCTTCATATTAAGCAGATATTAAGGCGGGTGAGATCATTTTTTATTCAAGTCAGAACATTTCACAAAAAGATGTACTGTAAACCACATTTTATATGTTTTTTTGTGCAGGCTTATTTAATTAGCTGATGTAATGATAACATATCTGCCTACTTGATTAAGAGTCAGCTTTTTTTAACCAACACAATTATGCAGGTGTCAAAGTAGCTAAAGTTCATCTGAACTCTTTACTAATAAGCAGCTAGATTTGTAAATGTGTAACAGGACATTGGTAACAACACTCAGTCAGGAAAACCAAGGAGTGGCTCCATAGGAAGCATATCATATCCAAATGAAAATCTTTGGAGGGAACTGAAACTCCATGTTGCTCAGCGACAGCCCGAAACCTGACAGATCTAGAGAAGATGAGTAAGGAGGAGTGTGTGCAGTGTGTGCAAACCTGGTGAAGAACTACAGGAACTGTTTGACCTCTGTAATAGTTAACAAAGGCTTCAGTACCAAATATAATTTTTTTTTGACTCAAGTGATCAAATACATATTTGACAAAGTAATTCCCAAATTAATAGTTAAAAAAATCATATAATGCGATTTCTCTCACAGTGGAAATCAAATAAAAATCAAGGGTGACCAAATACTTATTGACCTCACTCTACATATATATGTATACAGTGAGGGCTGCAAATTAGCCTTTGGCTGGAAGGCTACTGTATGTGTACAGCATCGGCTGCATGAATTTGTAGCAATGTTACACTGCATTGTGCCTGTAAAATAAACTAATGAAAAAAAGAAAAAAGAAAAAAAATATATATACAGTATAAATATATATATGTGTGTGTGTGTGTGTGTGTGTGAATGTTTTGCAAATAACAATAATAGTTTCGGGAGGATGCACTGGATGATTAATCACAGCCGGCCCGCATTGCCTAATCAATCCCCTCGTTATCCTTCCCTTCCCTCTTCTATTCTCCTCCAGTCTATGCTTACTCATAATATTTAAGTTTGCAAACTTAAAAAAATTGCGGCAATCAGTTGAGATAGTAGAGCTTATCCAGATGCTATAAAATGGCAATGCATGGTTAATCAAAATCACAATATGGATTAGCTTAATGCAGTTTAAATAAATACATATATGATTTATGTGTTTTCAGTGTTCCAGAGTGGCTCCATTAACATTAAATGCATTTTTCCAAAAGCTCAGCATGTGCTCTTTGTTTGAGGTGCGTGTGATGTGTATTTGGGAACGCAACCATTCTCACAAACTTGTAATGATAAGTGTTTATAAATGTTCTGTTGTCAACAGAAGAGAAACTTTAAGTTTCTCCTGCGGTTTACTGACAAAATAACAGTTTGACTGTTTATGTTTAAAAAATTATAATATTGGAATTTTAATTATTTTGTAAATGCAGAATAACAATTGTAGTTACACAGTAAAATTGGCAGAATAGGCTGCTGCAGAGCAAGTACTGAGACTGCTGCCAATACATCCTCAACATGCTGCTGTGAGCACGAAAGAAATACTGCTTCCTCATTTAAAACAATTTACCTCATGTTTGTTTGAGGCCTGTTCTCTTAACCAAAATATGTTTTGGCTCTGTACAACTTTTTTTCTTCTTCATCATCCTCTTCTTCTCTCTTTTGAAACACAATTTGGTAAAAAATATTGAGTCATAGGCTGAATATCTTTCTGCCTTAAAGGTGTGTATACTGTAAGCTGCCTGCTCTAAATCAGTCTATTGCATAAAGCAATGAAATAAATGTTATGTGACTGGAATGGTGACTGCAGAGCTGGTGCAAACATATCCACATTGTTATGATCAGATGCTTTCTAAGCTGCCATTTTTGTTTGGTGTTTATTTCATTAGTATAAGAAAAGCACACAGCTCATATTTGCATATTCCTCTAAACTTCGCTCTCAGCAGTGTCTGGTTTGGCTGCATTTGCTCAAACTGTGAGCGCTGTGTGCATAGTCTTCTCCTGAACTGCTTCTAGGGAGGCTGAATTACACACTGGTCAAACCACATATTTGCAGTCTCTTACCACAAAAATATTTGTCGATAATGTTGAATAATAATTTCAGCCCTATTGATGGTCTCCTGTAACCATATAAATTGACTGCATGTAAAAGAGCAGCTTGTCTTCTGTATTTGTCCATGGCAGTCATTCTCTACTCCTGACTGAGCAGATGTTTCTATTAACAGTACAAGTCATCCCAAACAGACTCGCTGTATCGCGCTATGCTTTGTTTTGTCGCAGTATGCCCCTTGGCACTCACAAAGCAACCATTCCTGTTATGACCAGAAGCCAGTCCATGTCCAAAAGTGCCATTGCCCAAAGTAAGCAGATGTCAAGACCTTAGGGCACCATGTTGCACATAAACCTTCCCACCAGGCTGCTCTCATCACTTGTAATTGTTCTTCTGGCCACATGGCCCCTCATTAGTCAGATACAACCTCTATGAGGTATGAATATTAATGACAGCCTCCACAGCAACCTTGCTCCCCATCCAGTGTTAATGTTTCACATCTGTTTCAGTATGAAAAAAAA
>JAUCNO010000152.1:1756167-1771934 GCA_032353835.1 Enteromius viviparus
TCTGTGTAAAATTACAGAATAAGCGGCCGCACTTACTAAAAAATTTACTGTGGGGGGGGGGATTTTAGGGGGCACCAGGAGCGAGTCTCGCCACATCAAGATGCTGATCTGACATCATGAGTAGTGCACAGGTGTACCTTATACTGCCCACAATATATAACTATATATAACTATATATATATATATATATATATATATATATATATAAACACATGCTCTATTTACAGTAGTTCACGCAGATACACTTATGCATATTCATGTTCAAATTTGTTGGTTTATCGATCTGCCGTTGAAATAACTAGAGCTGTTTCTGCCTCACTTACAGTGCATTCACACAGGGCGTCAGTGTCAGCACTTCCCATTGACTTTAAATGGGTGACGCCAAGCGTTGCCGAAAGGAATTTTGGATCCATCGGCGTCGCTTCACTGGCGTTGCTCGCAGGCAAAAGTTGAGTAACTTTTGCCACGGACAACGCCAGTGAAGTGCCTCCGACAGAAGTGTCAGGCAATCAGGATCGCTCTATGCAAATACAGCAGCCAGGCGGCAGCCAGTCACGTTCATCTTGGTCAAAAGCAGAAAACTGTCTAATTTCATTGGATGACGCTGCTATGACCATGGCGTCAGTGCCAAACTTCAGCCACGCCTTCCGTCAAGTGTTGTCGCTGAAGTCCCGTGTGAATGCACCGTGACTGGCAGATCATCCAGATCAGATTAAAAATGGTCAAAATATGATATACATACAGTGCATGATCTACGTATATAATCATTTTTGACATCTGCAAGGCCTTACCGTAATACACCTAAAACAGGGATTGCCATAAAAACTTGCCTTTTCGTTGTCTCTTAACTGACAAGATAACTCATCAATGGAGGGAATGAGTAAATAAACAGTGCTGGATTTGTTTTACTTATTAGTGTAAGCACAACATTTTGTACGCATGCTCTATACATAAGACACTTTCGCATCAGTTTTGGCCTTTAAAAAATCCCAATATGTTCCTTACTTGCAGCATACGATGAAAAACATGGAATTTAGGATCAAATCCAATCGTCAGTTCATTTTGTAAATGAGGCCACTGATTTGTGTTTGCTTGATTAGTGATTACAGGATTGCAGCTACAGCAGTAGCACCACATGTAAGCGGCGGAGGGAAGGAACATGTGATTGATTAGTAATGGGACTTACAGCAAGTGAAGAACAGGCCTCCGGTTTCTCCAGCTGGTTCTGTGACACAATGGTGCTCGGCTGCTTTTGATCAACTCCACAGCATGATACTCATTTGAGCAATCCATGTCCACAGGCTTCCACTAAAGGCCGAGGTGTCTCATATGATAAGAGGCCTCTGATCAAGCTGATGGTGAATTTAATCAGAGGCCACATCGCCTACAGCATACGCGAACACAGAGCGCAAGCTAGGGCAAAACATGGATGGTAAGCCACTGCCTACTGGAAGAAAATATTCAGATGAGGGCCATTAGACCAGACCACATAGTAGAGAGATGATCCATGAATACCGAACACATTAAAAAAAACGGTCCCGCTTTATATTGTGTCCCTAATACCTGTGTACTATTATTAACTAGATGTGCATCTAGTATGTAACCACAGTGTACATTGCTACATAGTACAGTTTCTACATTACATTAAAATAGGCCTATACTGTACCCACTTTACCTTTTATTTCTGCATAGTCTCATCATTATTGACAGAAATTCACAACAATAGATAAGAAGTAAAAAGAAAAAAGAAAGACTCTTCAAAAGTTTGCAGCCGGTACTTTTACACATCATTGATGACTTAAAAAAGTAAATGAAAGTAAATACATACAAACTTACCAATCACACAGGTTTCAGCGGTAGTGTGTATTTATCATGTTATGATGTTTCAAGTTTGAACTTTGATAATAAAAATAATACAGTCATATATGATAATCCAGTAAGAAGTTTCAAATTCAAAAGTTTAAAATGGCTATAATGTTAATAATAAATAATATGAAATATAAATATGAATATCAGTGCTGATGTGAGATTGTGATATAACTTTACATTAAAATCACAACCCCCTATCAGTTTGTCAGTTTGCTGATGTCATTGTAGAGTATGTCTCCATGTCTGATATATCTAGCTCCTGCAGCCTTTGCTAAAATATATATAAATGTCTAACAGTTTTTTTTTTTTTCAGAATCCACTCTCTGCTTCTCATGCAAGATTGACACAGAGTTAAGTGGAAGTTGCTGAGAAATATGCATTACACATGCCACTGAAAAAGTAATATGCATGTGATTGTTTAAAGTGGTACACGGAGGAGCTTGTCTCTAGACCAGAGGAGTAGCAGAGGTAGGGAAAGCAATAAAAAGGTACATCCATCATGTCTACTCTTCTCGCTCACTGATAGGCCAAACACAACAGGAAAATTTGGGTGGCTGATCTCCCCAACCTTCATTCAGTTTACTGCAGAAGCTTGAAAATTCTGCAGAAGTATTAAAATAAGCCATCCTCATAGTCAAGCAGTCTGTTTTAGTTATTTAAACTACATAGGAAAATCCCAACTGAGCCACTAGTTACTGAGCGTAATGTAAAATGTCAGAATAGCAGTTAAATGAGGTACGTGTGTGTATGTGTGCATGTGTTTATTTTTTAATTTTTTAAATTAAATTAAATTAAATTGAATTTATTTTATTTTATTCATAATACATTTTTTTTTTTTGTTTATTTTCTAAATTTAGTTTTATTTAATTTTTTTTATTATCTGCAAAAAGACAACAAATGCATACTGTATAGAAAGAATAGTCTACCTTCAGTTGAAAGTGAAAAACTATAGCCATTTTCAAATGCCACACCAAAGGTCCTCTCAATGCATAACATATGCGCAGCAGTAATGAATTTCATTTAGCGGTACCTACAGTAGATATATTGCACCTTCTATTTGCGTGAACTGCAAACAACATCAGAGTTTTCTGAGCTATTCTCAGCCTTTGCCGAATGAGCACATGAGGTGAATACGATTCTTCTGGCGCCATTATTCATATCTCTGTGTTGTGCAAACCCAGTTTACATCTTCGGGCATAACAACAAAATAAAACAGAATGTGTAACGGCCGAGTCTGGAAAGATTTATTTTGTGTACACAATATCAGGTGACCCTTCCGTGAGGGAGGCCGAATTCAGAAAGTACTACTGAGCTGTAATGAAATATCTAACCAAATTTTCCCTTTTCTCATTGTGAGACAGGAGTAGAGAGAGTAGGAGTAGAGCGTCGACATTTCTGACCTAGATAGAGCTGAGTGGAGGCAGAATGGAAGGGCTTTGATTAAAAAGGCCGCTGCAAGGCAATGTCGAGCCCGAGATTAGTCAAGACGCTTGAGCGGCAGTTGATGTCTATTCTGAGTCTCTCTTATTCTCTCTCTCTCGTTCTCCTTCGCTCTTTCTGTCTGAGGCCTTTCATTCACCCTAAGTGCAAATGTCATCTCATATGCAAAAAGCATTACATGCTCAGAGAATGTTTTGCAGGCTGTTGTCTATGTTACTGGCAAAGGAGGTTCTGTTGAAGGAAACAGATAACATTTCTGTTCGCTTTAATTATGTTGGTGTGCACAGCTGTTAAAATGACGGTTCACCCCAAAAATAAAACCTGTCTTCATTTACTCTCATATTGCTCCAGAGCCGCAAGACTTGCTGTCTTCTGCTGGAACATGAAAGGAGAAAATTGGAAGATGGTCTCCTTTCTTTCTATGCAATTATACTGAATGAGAACTGAAGCTTTTGAGCTTCAAAAACAGGCACAGATGCACCGTAACAGCATCATAAAAGTGGCCAATATGATACACTTCTGTAAAAATGGGTAAACTGCGATTGTTACCTCAGAGAGCTATTTCGATTTGATTTAGCCCATAAAAAGCAATTGTGTTGACATAAATGAATGTATGTGTTAACTCAGCAACATTAAACAATACAACTGTTTTGACATTCATTCTGTGTATGTTTCATTGGCTCTATGTTTGTTTTCATACGTGTTTCCTCCTGATCATGTGTAAACTCCCGCCCTTCTCAATAGTGTTTGATCCTCAGCCAGCTGTGTCTTCCAGGTGTCCAGGTTTTTTCTTTGATTAGTCTGTGTATTTTTGTCACACCCTGTCTTGAGTTCAATGTCGAATGTTGAAGTTATATGTTTGCTCGAGTGATTTTCAGCGCTGATTTCCGCATGTTTGTCAGCTTTCTTGTTTTCATTGTCTTTCATTACATGTTTACGTTCATTGGAACTCTTGTCTCCGTGACTTCTTCCTCACTGAGAAGCGAGATCGCGTCAGCCACAGCCACAGCCACATTACACATTCATTCATTTAGTGTGAGGCAAAATTTGAAGCTAAGTTAAGATAGCAAGTAATTTGTTGACCTAATCATGAGAGCTCATGATAAAAAACATATAGCAAAGTCAGACATATATATATACTGTATATTTTTTTTTTACATTTCCTTTCAAACAATTTATTTTCTTCATTCTGTAAGATGCCTTAACCTTAAGCTCTGTAATATTGGAGCTATGTTTTACGCATTAAGCAGCAGGCAGAGTCAAAGTACAGATAAATAAAAAAAATTAATTTCAGTTAGTGACCTTGTTCAAAATCTTGTGCTTGACGCTGTTGTGCATATTTCAGGAGGCATGATTAAAAGATTGCAACATTGCAAAAGAACATGTCAAATTGCATCAACTTCAAGGAGTAACCCTGGAACTGTTTACTCTGAGTATAATAATAAGTGCAGAGCAACTTCTATGGATACATTTTCATTAAAACTATCATGTTGTAAAAGCATTTACATCTCTCAAGAGACACACATTTAGGCTTAAATTAGTTGTTATAGTATGTAATAAATGTGTAATAACATAGTTATTTTAAATTTTTAATGCCTCTGCAACTTAAAGCATGCTTTTATTTAGCCACTGTGTTAAGTGACTTAAACTGTTGCTATTTATAGCTTGTATTCAAGGTTGGTTTACCCTATCCATATCTTCTGTTTTTTTTTTTTTTTTTCTTGAATGAGTAACAGGGTTGATAATTTAGGGTGGCATCATTAATTACACTCAATTAGATAAGCAGATGGTCGATTCAATGGTGGGGATGTGGGACTTTTAATGTAGATTGTGCTTGAATTAAAGCTTCTTATGTGACAGGCCAAAGCAGCTAAATAGTGATAAAATTTACAGCCGAAACTTCATTCAGATAAATACAGTTAATTGCTTTACTGACTGCTAAGCTCCCATCTACTAAATTTGCTGTGAAATGAAAATCACACATTGACAAGATATGTTCCTTTGCAGTGCTGGGAAGCACTTGTTAAAATAAATAGTAAATCTGCTGTATCGTAGAAAACAAATAATGAAATAAATAAATAAACAAAAAATGTGCAAACTATTAAAAAAATAAAATAAAATAAATAAGCAAAATAAAATAAAAAAAAGGTAATTTAACACACAAATAAATGCAACTAATGCCTCCAATAAATGAATGAATAAACTGAAAACATAAAGGTATATATATATATATATATATATATAAATCATGCAAAATCATGTGTGCTTACTAGTCAGATTAGGCATATGCCAACATAGACATCTATGCAAGTAAAATAAAATATACATTAATTGGGTTGAAACGAGAATAGACATTGTATGCAAACCACAATGTGTTTTATGCAGTAAATTATTGAGAGCGTGTAACTACTGCAAGAGACACACCAAACATTCAACTCAAAGACAGGTCAATGCACTATTAATAAAACATGTATTTATAAGTTACTTATGAGTTAATATTTTTTTTTCTGAATTATCAGTATCTTTTTATTTTAAAGGCTATTGTTTAGTATGGTGTGTTGACATTCCTAAATTTGCATCCTGCAGCAAAACATTTACAAACTACAGTCCTTGCATATTCTTTCAACTGACTCTAAATAGGATTATGCATAGTATTATCAAGTTATTGCAGCGTGATGATGCAACGTCAGTGCTGGGAAAGAATTTGTCTGGGTATTAAATCTATCTCAGTGTTTTTTTCTGATTCACCGACAAAGCTCTAGTGTTACAATGTGGCCGGTAGGAAAGATATGAATGTGTTGTTGATTGTCTTATGCATCCCTTTTTATTGATTCCTGTCACACATGAAATGAAGAGGCTATGGTATCCTCCATGAGATGATTGGAGAGACGTGCCAACAGACAGATATCAGTCCTTGAGGCATACCTCCATTAAAAACACAATCAATGCCGGTGCCGCTCTTTATCGACTGAGCTTACAATATTATGGCAGTCTCCAAAGTGCAGAACCTACATTTTAACAGGGTTTATATACACAGACATTGCATTGCTTTTGCTTTCAAATCTAAGTAAATGTGTTTCAGATCAGTCTGACGCAACAGATTGCTGGATTTGAAGATTCTACACAAGCAGCACAGAGTAACAAAGACAGATCTGGCTCTATGGAGTTATTTATACTGTGATTTATGTGACTGTGATTTATGTTGAGTGGAGTCTGGGGAAGTGACTCCGCCTTGAGACTGGAAGGAATCTGTGACATCCACCCTTTGAATTAATGATTATTTGCCTATTTTGAATTCTCCATGCTAGATGTCTTGTCATATATCAGGGTGTATCAATGTTGTTTAATGACGTGAGTATGAGAGTACAGGATAGGATATCCCTCACATTACTGCATGTTTTATGACTTGAAGAATATAAGACAATATTAAAATAATATCTGGGTAATTTGATGATGCTTCTGGGTAAATGTATATATACAGTAGTTTATTGTGCTAAAGTTGTGAATATTGTTGTGAAATAACTTGTGAACAAAGTAATATTGTGAAATATTATTTCAAATAAAAATTACTGTTTTCTATTTGAATATGTCTTAAAGTGTAATATATTCCTGTGATGCAAAGATAGATTTTAGCATGCATTGCTCTAGTCTTTAGTGTCACATGACACATTTTTGTTTTGAGTTTGGTTGAGTTTTGGTCTTTTTGGTGAAATATGTGCATTCTATTTAATATCTTATATTAGAAATATAAAAGCTTTTATAAGATTATAAACGTTTCTACTATGGCTTTTATCTATGTAAACATGATAATATTTATATGCTGCTTAAGCTGTGCTGAATTTGCTGTCTATATTAATACGAATAATCATGATTAGTTTGATTAATCAGTACATGTTTAATTAATCTAATTAAAAAAACGAAAAAACACATCGTTCTGCAGGCCTAATTATATGATATAGTAATGTGTGGCTTTTTCTTTAGTTTTTGTCATATGTCTTGCTGTGACAGACTGTATTTGCGCTATTGTTCAGAAATATCCAAAATAAAGTAACAAAGCCACCTCACCGATTTCTTATTTCTTTGTAAAAGCCCTACCATGAACTGTGGAAAGTGTTTTGAGTAAATCCTTAGCCTTTGGACCTGCAGGATTGTTCTTCGAAACAGCAATATATTAGGAAGAGTCCCCATTGTACCTTTGTGAAACTGGGTCATGTCAGGCCTTGGGTGACACACACACACACACACACAAACACACACATAATGTTTCTAATGCAACCTGCCTGCTTTTTTTTTTTTTTTAGAAAAGCAAAATGCTAAATTAATCAGCGTGAAACTTGAAAATCAACTTGAATTAGTTCACATTGAAGATAAATTTTAAAAGGCAAGTTGTACAAAATATAAAATATAAGGGGATGTGGGGAAGTATAATAAAAGTACTTTTTGCAACCTATGATGTAGTCGTTATGATGTTGTCTTTTCTGTCTCGTGGTTTGAAACATATATAGAATTAACATTAAGAGTATATTTGTGATGGGAATTACTTTTAATGCTGTTTATTGAACTTTCTAAAAAATACTTCTTTCAAAAACAGATATCTTCATAATTCTATCATTCTGACTGATAGTGTATGAAAAGCGTATAATTTGAATTCTGAAAGGTGCATTATCTTAATGTTAGTTTGGTAACACTTTATAATAACTACACACTATGAATCATTTTGATCCTTTGATTGCATTCATTGTAAACTGAGTAATAATCTTTACTTCAGCATAATATAGTGTGACTCTTAGTTTTAGCTATTTGTACCAATCCAGAGAAGAGTATAAAGTTTAATGACATTTTGTAATTACAAAACAAATCTGAATGTAAGGAAGAAAAGCTGATTCAACAGGAAAGAGAAAAGCAATCCAATTTAGTAATAATCACTGTTATTTTTTCTTTCCTCTTTTAATTATCTCTAAAAAGCAGTGTTCTGACCAGTCTGACATTTAAAGGCATTTTAATGAATGTTTCCCTATTCATGTGAATTAAAACTGAAGAGATAGAAAACAAATGGTAATAACACACACAAAGTACTCCAAGTTAAAGGAAAAAAACTCACTGTGTTGAGCTCAATGTGTCTAATATCCATTCCACATTGTGCATTTATCTGATAAACAGATTAACTCTCGAAGGTTATTAAAACAAAAGCCCACCTGAGGCAGAACGTCGTGCTGATTTTACCACGGGTAGGGGTGTATTTCAGTCTAGCAACTTAATAACTTAGCACATTAATTTATAATGTGTGATCAGAAGTGTTTACTGCTTTTTTACCACAGCTTTAAAATGGCTCATCCATTTAGAATTGTTCTATTTTATTGTTTTTGTTGTGTATAATGATATGGCAGTAACATCTCTGTCTTGATTTGAGAATGAAGGGTTTGGTTCGACATGGTACTTAAATTCATCTTGAAAACAATAACTCTTTGGGCCGCCAGGCCAACAATTTGTTTTATCTGAGCAAATTACATGTCCTGAACAAATTAGATAAACCTTATTTTTGTGTTGGTAAAAAAATGTTTTGAGGCTTTTCAGATGTTTAAATGTCTTTGATGCATAATGTAACTTTATACAACATGCACTTTTATTGTTATTTCACACAAGCAGGACTAATGATCATACTGCTGAAGAAACTGAAATCTATTGTACAGTTCTGTGCCATACAATACCTTCATGTGCCCAACACAACAGAGAAAAAGTAATTAGTAAGATTAAAATCCTCTATTTGTTTGTATATTTCAGATGTATAATGCAGAGTATAGAACATATTGCATTTTGTATTGCTATATTCTCTATGCAATAATTGGGAAGGTGTTTACCAGAGCTGTAAAGTACTTGTACTTCATTATAATACCCACATACAATTCCACTTTTCTCAAGTACCAGTGAAAATTTTACTCAATTACATTTCCAAGGAAAATGTGATGATTACAATGAATAACAATTGGACCAAAAAGCCTGAGGTTACAGCGAACAGTTTTTATTTCTGTTGAAGTCCTTATTTTCTCAGTTTGTAATTCAGGTGTAACGGTATCTAAATTAAATAAATAAATATAAAAAGGCATTACATGAAAATGTGACAGTGTTTGCAGCTTGACTTTGAATTATTAACAGGAGGTTAAAATGCTGAAAATGGATCAACAGTGAAAACATTACACTTAAAATATAATTAGCATTTAAAACATTTCCTTTGGACTTGATGTGGTGGTAATACCATGTCAGAGTAAAAAATAAATAAATAAATGAGCTCATTGTGAATTTCAGCTAAGTTCAACTGATTTATGAAAACTAATGACCATCTGTTGACAGGAATATGCCACTTTGAGTTTGTTTATCGAACTATTCAAAAGGTTTATTTACAGTTATATAAAAAAGAGGCACACTCATACATCTGCAGACTGCAGTGCAGGTATTGTATCTTGTTGTGCAATGTGTTGTCTTGAGTTGAAGACATTGTTAAATCATGCAGTATACCCAAGCCAGAGATTGTCAAGTTAGGCCCGTGTTGCTGAGTTGTAAATGCCTGTGGTTAAAGCTGTTAGAGAACAATTACCCTGTGGTTTCTCTAGGGTTTAACTGTTTGGTAGAGATTTGTGACAAACTTTGATTGTGCTGAAAGCCTGTCCGTTCTTTGATTAAGAGGGATCAGGGCTGAGCAAAACAAACCCAAGAGAAAAAGATGAAAATGGTTTCTTCACTAAAAGAGTCACCCGCATACAATGAAATGGGAGAAGATGAAAACTGTAAGCTGTGGCCTGAAAGAGTATATTTTATTTAATTGCATGATGCTGAATTCATACGGAAAAGCCACATTGTGTGCCGCTCTCCTCTGAGCAGAAGGCAGGGAAATGCTGGCTCTCCCTGCCAGCTGCTGAAACATACGCCGTAAAGCTGCTGGATATTTTTAAGATTGCCTTAGAGAAAGTTGAGGTGCTCTGAGCTGTTTTCTTTTTTTTCTTTTTTTATGAATTCTCTTGGCTGTTTTGAAGAAAGAATCAGTATCCAGCTAATAGGGGTTTGGTGTGCTGCCTGACAGTTTGCAGAGTAATCAGGTTCTAGTCAATTTTTCCAACAATAATATTACAGAGATTGGGTTGAAAATGAAATTACTTCAGAAAAACATATATAGTTAGATAGATGGATAAAGAAAGAGTAATAGCTGACCCCATGGTCATGCGATAAACATTCCTCTGAAGTGAATGGTATTTTATGCTTCACAATCATGCTCCTCACCCTGAGCGCAGTGACCCTGAGGATGTGACGCCTCGTTGTGCTTCCTTTGTTTCTTTCCGCCTTATTGATGCCCTGAACAGCAGCACACATCAGTTTCAGCTCCATCGGCTGTGTTTTCATCTCATTATGCTTTTGGCGTAAGACTCAATGTCTGCTAGTAAACAAGGGTCAACTACTTCCTTTCAACGATGCTGTGCCCAAAGTGGAAATCATGGTTTGATAGTGAGAAATTATATTTGCTTCTTTGCGTGTGTGCGTTTGTGTGTGTGTGTGTGTGTGCAAGCTCATGTTAGTCAAAACTGATTAATCATCAATTAATGAAGAAATGTACACACACATACAGTAAAATGAAGTTGCAAACTGATTTTGGGAGGAAGGGCAGACAATTATTAGACACAGCTGGCACCACTTTATTAATCAGTCCTGCCTTCATCGTAAGCCAATCCAATCCTTATCTTACCACTATAAATAATCCTGTTGCTTTCACCCACTTCCTTCGTCTCATTCTCGCCTTCCATCTGCCTCTACTTCTCCACCGTTCACTCCTTCCAGGGGGGCACGCAGGGTTCGATAGATCAGCTGCACCTCAATTTGGAAAGCATAAAGCTAAATATTGAGCAAGTAGTAAACATTAAGTAAATATAAAGTTGTTTTAGTAGTAGTAGTAGTAATAATAACAAATTTGATATTTATTGTATTACCACCTTGTTAAAAAAAAAGTTTAAAAAACTGATTAAATGCACTGTAGACCTCATTGATCTGAGCTTATACGCCTCGGTTTTTGAGCGAACACTGGTGTTTCCTATACGTTAAAGCTTGGCTGTTCATAATGCACATTTTTTAAATGTCAGTGAATTGGCCTGCAGAACAGGCTGTGTTAATGTGCCTGGTTGGAGGCCACTCATACTGTAACTCTGAGTAGGCTCATTTATTGTAGGTGTTAACGTTACAAATGGTTCACACGCTGTGCTATGCATACTAAGTTCAAATGGTACATTCACGGCCATAGTTCATTCTTCAGCATATGGGTCAGAATAGCTTGTGAGTAATTATGTTGTCATATTTGTTATTTAACATGGCCTGCCTAGCCAGGCGGTATACAATAGCCGATAAAATAATTGTGTCCTAAACAGCCACCAGACTATGGCAAAGGATGCATGACACAATGTTTTATTCAAACACTATCAATCCTTTGCTTACAGCTCGAACCCAAGTCAGTATTATCACTGGTAACTAAAGTAAAACTAAAATTAAACCTTTTAAAATGTATTATAATATTTTACATTTATTTATTGAAAACAAATAATGCCTGAAATTACTATTCATTCATAAATAAACAAATAGAAATGCAAATTGCACAGCTAAAATGACAAAGAATACTACAATTAAAATATTATTTAGATATGCTTTGCATATGCTATTCAAAAATACATTTAAGTTGAATACCTAAAATTACTCTAAATAAATAACGATAAATGTGCATGAAAAAAAGTAACTAAAAAGCTATATTAAACCGAGATTACATTGGAAACTAAAAAGGAAAATGTAATTTATAACAATTATAATAATAAATGTAATTTATTAACAATAATAAAAATAATAACGCTAATAGTAAATGAAAATTTTACCACAACTCTGTCTCAGGTATAATTTCTAATGCATTGAACTTGAACTTGAACTCGAAGAAACGACCCATGTTTTAACCATCCCTACACGCACATAATACAGACCTCCATAGTTTAATGTGCTGACAACAAAATCACAAAAAAAAAAAAAAAAAAAAACACTCGAAGTGGAAAAACACACTACAGGCTGATCCAACTTTGATGTAATGACTTTGATGTATTGTCAATGTAATCTCCTTAGAACAAGTCAAAATTAGGCTCAGTAGTGTGTGTGGCCTCCACATGCCTGTATGACCTCCCTACAACACCTGGGCATACTCCTGATGAGGTGGAGGATGGTCTCCTGAGGGATCTCCTCCCTGAACTAAAGAATCCACCAACTCCTGGACAGTCTGTGGTGTAATGTGGTGTTGGTGGATGGAGTAAGACATGATGTCCTAGATGTGCTTAATTAGATCCAGGTCTGGGGATCCGGCGACCAGTCCATTGTATCAATGCCTTCATCTTGCAGGAACTGCTGACAGACTTCATCCAAATGAGGTCTAGCATTGTCTTGCATTAGGAGGAACCCAAGGGGTCTGAGGATCTCGTCTCAGTATCTAATGGCAGTCAGGCTACCTCTGGCGAGCACATGGAGGGCTGTGCTGCCCTTAAAAGAAATGCCACCCCACAACTGACCCACTGCCAAACCAGTCATGTTGGAGGATGTTGTAGGCAGCAGAACATTCTCCACAACATCTCCAGACCCTTTCACATGTGCTCAGTGTAAACCTGCTTTCATCTGTGAAGAGCCAGTGGCGAATTTGCCATTCTTGGTCTTTTCTGGCAAATGCCAAACATCCTGTATGGTGTTGGGCTGTAAGCAAAACCCTCACCTGTGGACGTAGGCTCTCATGAAGTCTGTTTCTGACCGTTTGAGCAAACACATGCACATTTGTGGCCTGCTGGGGGTCATTTTGCAGGGCTCTGGCAGTGCTCCTCCTGTTCCTCCTTTGGACAAAGGCGGAGGTAGAGGTCCTGCAGCTGGGTTGTTGCCCTCCTACGGTCTCCTACACGTCTTCTGATGTACTAGCCTGTCTCCTGATAGCGCCTCCATGCTCTGGACACACTACACTGGCAGACACAGCAAACCTTCTTGCCACAGCTCGCATTGATGTGCCATCCTGGATGAGCTGCACTACCTGAGACACTTGTGTGGGTTGTAGACTCCGTCTCATGCTGCCACTAGAGAGAAAGCACCGCAAACATTCAAAAGTTACCAAAACATCAGCCAGAAAGCATAGGAACTGAGAAGTGGTCTGTGGTCACCACCTGCAGAACCACTTCTTTATTGGGGGAAGTGGTCAAGTCTTGCTAATTGCCTATAATTTACATCTGTTGTCCATTTGCACAACAGCATGTGAAGTTAATTGTCAATCAGTGTTGCTTCCTAAGTAGGAAGTTTAATTTCACAGAATTGGGACTGACTTGGAGTTACATTGTGTTGCTTAAGTGTTCCCTTTTAGTATTATTATTATTATTATTTTTTTTTTTCTTTCATTTTACAGAACAGTTTTCCTTCTATCTTTACAAATTTTCTGTACAAATGCACTACTTGTTATTCTACTGTGTAAAGCTGTAAATTGTCAGACCTGGTTCAGTCTAAATTCTGCTGCACACAATCTTCAAATATTTAAGGCATATGTGCTGTGGAGACACTGGTTTATAATGCATTTTGAAGATCTGAAAATAATTTATTTGTTTGTCACAAGACCCACGTGCTGCTTTCAAGTGAGTAATGCTCTCCAGCAAAACTCAAGTGTCATACCACATCCATTCAGTGCAGAACATTAATTAAAGCGTCCAGTTAGGCTGCTGTGCTCTGCACTTACCGTGTTGCAGAGAAATCATGCAAAATTCATGAACCACATGTAAATCTGACACTAGACTCCTGCCAAGGGAAAGGAAAGCTAAGTACCATCAAACATAGAGATTTTGGCAGCCATGACACACAGCACATTGATCTGAATGGAGAGGACAGCAAATGATTGGGGACCATAAGAACAAGTAGAAAGCATTACAGGGAATATGGTGAGTGAGACGTGTGTGACCCATCTGCCCTTTTAATTATGCCGAACTCCGATTTTAAACTTTTTTTTCCCCCACCAGCTCCAGTGTAGTCTAATGTTCAGTGTTGCATGCATCATTGCCTATGCAACTTAACATACTGTTTCAGCCAAGCAGAAAAGACAACGTTCGTTCGAGGTACGGTTAAGTATCTAACGAGACCATAACTGAGCGAAAATGAATTGTTTTGGTGGAAAGTGAAGTGGAAAAACTCTCTGCAATTCAAAGTAGACATTTTAATGAAATCCTTGGAGTGGTGAGTTCAGTTAGCAGTTAGCATGGGGCTATTTCAGTACACCGCTCTTCTGAAGGGATAGAATCAGTGAGTCACTCTTCAGCTGCAAGTTGCTTCTTGGTTTTTCACATAGTTGAAACCCTTCAAACTCAGAGAGGAAAGCTTTGATCTTTCTAATAACAAGAGCGGCCATATTGCTGATGAATATAAGGCACTTCCAGGTGAATATGCAAAGTGAGAACCGGCTGGGAATTGCTGCTGAATGACTCAATTGATAGTTAAATGATTCATCATGCATTAAATATGGTCGGGGACCTCCTGAATCATGATCGCCATGAGTGTGGCTTCAGAGAGACATCTAGTTTGGAACTTTATTCCATTACAATTAATGTGCACACATAACTGCCCGCATGACTCAAAGTCAGAAATGCCATCCAGTCCCTTTCTGGATTTAATGGGAGATTTATGTCATCCGTAACTAATTTTGTCTGTTTTATATCTGCAAATTCCCAACTAGACAAGCTTTGCCACAAGCATTTGCAAAACCCATAGGAAAGGAAAATCATGAATGAGGTCTCCTGAATATCTCAATTCCTTCTCCTAGCCAGCTAAGAGATTAAAACGAGAACAAATGTCGAATTTTGTTTAACTCTTCTGGTTCAGGTTTTTGCTGAAAAAGACTGTAGTAATCCCACATAATGTGTATTCTAGATATTCTGAAAAGATCTCAATAGTCTGTATTTTTTTGACAGAAACTTGGCTTAAACCAGATGAATACATTACTTTAAATGAGTCTACACCCCAAGATTACAGCTATAAAAATGAGCCATGTTCGAAAGGCAGTGGAGTTGCTACAACTTATAGCAATATTCTCCGTATTTCTCAGAAGGCAGGCTTTAAATATAATTTGTTTGAAGTTATGGTGCTGCATGTAACATTATCTAGAGAAGCATGTGATATTTATAAATCCCCTGTGATGTTTGTACTGGCTACTGTATACAGGCCACCACGGAACCACACAGACTTTATTAAAGAGTTTGCTGATTTTCTAACTGAGTTAGTACTTTCTGCAGATAAGGTCTTAATTGTTGGTGATTTTAATATCGAAAAAAGAAAATAAAAAAGGGTTAGGGTTAGTTAGGTAAAAAGATGTGTTAGGATCTGCTTTCTTAGATATTCTGAACTCTATTGGGGTTAGACAGCACGTATCAGGATCTACT